>JAULKM010068486.1:0-12035 GCA_032355605.1 Rubia tinctorum
GATTTAGATACGAAAACCAAAAACGGTTATCTAAACCCCTTATGATGTAAACCTACCTAAATCTAGAAATCTTCCAATGAAAAGATAACAAAAGTGATGTTAAATGCTTCGGAAAATACATGCATTTGACGTCTTATCAATGTTCATTTAGGAACACTAACCTTAAAGGATAATATTAATAAGGTGGGTTTTGATATTTATAAATCTAAGCATGATTCAACTAATCCCTCTCTTGTGTGAAAATATATAACCTTATGTGAAGAACTTGATCAATGTAAGAAATCTCGCCTGATTGAAGATGTTATATCCCTAAATGAAATTCTTGATGATGATGAGGTGTTTCCAAATATAGAAACCTTGAATGCTCTATCTTGTATGAATGGATTTTTTGAAGATACATTTGTATAAGAACATGTCTTTTCTAGTGTGATTAAAGATGTTTTGATTTCAATATCTCACACCAACGTGCAGCGGAGAAAGAAGCGGGTTAAGGAATTAGCAACTCCTAAATCCCTTCCTACTCCCAAACTTAATAAAATGTATCTATGATTGAGAGAGATGGGCATATTTGGTATGTTTCTACCAATGTAAAAGGCAAACTGAAGGTAATGTGGAGACCCATTAACAAGGACATGGTTGTTAGTAGTGTCAAGGATGGCGATTTTGGTGACCCATCAAACCAATTTTCTTAGTTTCTAAAATGTACGAAATAATTAGTCGTGAGGATCACAACAAGAATACAGTGTTTTCTATTTTTATATTAGTAGTTCAAGAAATTTCCTTGAAAATTTTGGGTATGTATTTGATTTTTGGTAGTGTTTTAAGGATAATTAGTCATCAAAATTAATCTAGAATAGTGTTAATCTTGGTTTTCATGTTTTTGGGTGCAGGAATTTAATGGGAAAGTTAGAAGAAAATAATCCAAGAAAGCTTTTTGTTAAATATGCTGGAACCGACGTGTTAAGGCACATTCTTTGCCAGGCTGCATCTATACAAGGCTCATCAGGTGCTAGCACAAGACTGATTGTGCACCTGCACGAGGCCCCCAGGCACCGTTATGAGGCTTCCAGTCGCCAGCACGAGGCCCCCTTGAGCAGGCACGATCTGGGTTGTGCCAGAACGAAGGAACCATGCGCCATCACAGTTCTTCTCCTCAACTTATTCAATTAAATCCCTTCTTAACACCTATATAAACTTTTATGCCCAGTCTTTCATCCTCACTTCTTCTCCTCTCCTCTAAACTGATTTCCTCTCCTTCTTCCTCCCTAACACCATCTTTGCCCTAACTTTCTCAATTCTCCTCCGATTCACTTCCACTTTAAATAAAAATCTCCGTCCTTATCAAATAAGGATATTGGCCCAATCATCACCATGAGGTATTTGACCAATCTTGGTTATTTGGAAAAATTGGAATCATGAATTTCTTGTGTCTTTTGAATGCTTAAGTTTTTGGGTGTATTAGTGTGTTATTTGGATTTTTTTGGGAGAATTACACCAAGCAACGTCATACCATCGCTCCTCCGCCACGCCAGTCACCCCGTCGAGCTCAGATCATTGTCAAACTGAGACCACCGTCAAGCTCTGCCACACTAGTCAAGCTTAGACTACCATCGAGCTCCACCCACAACCGCTTCTGCTCCGCTCGCATCTCACGGCTCCCGCATCTATGCTGCAATCCAGATCCGACTCCATCTCAGATTTGTGGCTGCTTTGCCGGTGTTCCACCAATGCAGGAGCTCCGGCCTCGCCACCACTACAACACAAAAGGGATATAAGGATGCTTATATAGGGACGCCTATACAAAAAGCGTCCCAATAAATGTATATTATGACGCTTATGAATTAAACATCCCAAAATTGTGTGACACGTGTTGAAAGTGTCCTAATACAGCATGTAATTAGGACATTACAAAATGACCCAATATAAAAAAATTGGGACATTTATAAGCGTCCTAATAGATATATGTTAGGACACTTATAAATTAAACGTCCCAAGATAATATAATAGGATGCATAGAAGCAACCCTATATCTTACTATAGGGTCGCTTAATATAGCGACCCATGTTCTATAGGGACTAGCGATAACGGGTCGTTTAAGGGACGTTTTTAAAAGCGTCCTATCAATGGAAGCGCCCCAATAGAGACCTATTGAGACGCATTTTAGCATCCCAATAGACTGTTTGTGTTGTAGTGAATAAATCAAACTGAATTCGGAATTTGATTTTTGGGTTGAAACCAAACAAATCGAATAAACTGAATTACCTGAACTTGAACCAAAAAAAATCACAATTTCTAAAATTGTTAACACAAATTAACCCAACTCTAACACTTAAGCTAGCTACAAAAACACATTACATACTTACACACCAACACATTGAATTCACAAACTCACCAACATATCATGAATGTTTACTACATCAAAATAAACAATCCAACCAATACAAAAAAGAAAAAAAATAAGACAAACTTTTGTATAAGACCATGTCATGAAGAGATCAGTCTCATGGAGAGATCAGGGATTAATATCTAACATAATAAATTTTAATTAGAGATGGAGTGTCAAATGTAATTTATAGAAAGTTTGGAGGATGAGGAGGGATCTAACTGCAAATATCACTTTTTGGGGGTGCTGAGTACAAATAATTGGAGAATTAATAATTTTGGTTATAATAAACTCGCGGGTCAAGAATTCGGGTCAGAAAATTTTGTGAATCAAATTTTCTACCTATTTACGATCAATGCTCTCATTTTTTAGTACCAGGCTCGGTGTTTCAATTCCAATACTTTATGTTTCAATCAAACCTTGTGATGTTATACGAGAAGTCATTTTTATACTAAAATCATGAGTTTAAAGTTAAAAATTTTGATCGTTTAATGTGAATCTTTTGTTTATATATTAAAGCTTTTCAAACTTTACTTATTTTGACACTAGTTTGTAATATTTTACACTTTCATTTTGATTGATGTGTTAATTTTTTGGCTTTTCATTTTAAAAGTTTGGGAAAAGTGCATAACCCCTAATAAACTTCAAAAGTGCAGATATAATCATATAACATCTGGAAGTGCGAAACTAACCCTAAATTTTTGTAAAATTGTGCAGTTATGCCAATTTTCTCAATTCCGATGTTGGTTCAATTAAGTCATGGTTACCAAAATAAAAGGGCAAGACTACCACTATACTCAAAACTAAAAACGTAATTACAATTCTACCCTAGTCTTCTTCTTCATCTTCAACCACACCCATTGGCCACCACCTACCGCTGATCCGCCTCTATCACCACCGCTGATCCGCCTCTATCACCACCGCTGATCTACTGCCGCGCCCTGCACCCACCACCACCTCTACCGCCCACCTCGCCGACCACCACTCTAGCCCCACCTCCCAAAAACCATAGCCATGTCACCCTAGTTATGTTTCCCACCACGCCTCTCACCATCATAGCTCTGTCGCCGACCTTCGCTGCCAAGAAACCCTGGTTAGCTGCTAACATCCGCTCTTCGGGTTCCCGCAGTTAGGGATTTTCTCCGCTGGGCGTCGATGGGTCTCCGGAAGAGATATCCGCCGCTGATTAGAGAGATTTAAAATTGAGGAGAGAAAAGAAGAAATTATATTGAAGGGATAGGGTTCTGAGCGTGGGTGTGGATAGCGGGGAAGAGGGTGGAATTCGGTAGCGGGGAAGAGTGTTCAGGGTAGCGGCAGAATTAGGTAGCGGGAAAGAGGGTTTGGGCAACGACGAAATTGGGTAGCATGGAAGAGGGTTTTGGAAGCTGAGGATCTTTTCATTTTCTTTTTGATTTTTTTAACTCAGAAGTATAATGGTCATTTCACGTATTTATGGCTATTGACATTTTAGTCAACGAAGTCCAAGGTTAGATTTGCATTTTAAAATTTTACTAGGTTACATCTGCACTTTCGAACAAACCATAGGGTTAAAAATGCACTTTTCTTTAAAAGTTAATGTCGATATTCTTTTTGGGATATATACAAATATAACCCTATATACTTCTAGTAAGTGCACATATAACCCTGAGATAAATTTTAGTGCAAAAAAATCCTAACTACTTTACAAAAGAGCAAATATAACTCTAAAAACTATATTCCAGAATTGACTGGCCATTTCCTGCCATTGATAGACCAGAAATGATCAAAATACCCTTTGGGCCAAATACAAAATTTAGAAGACTAAAATACCCTTTAGCCATACCACCACCCTGCTCCACCACCTCTGTCGCCGCCGCGTCTCCGGTATCTCGCCGCCGTAGCTGCAACTTATGTTACTACCTTCTTCGTGCTCTGCCACGCCACCTCCTCCACTGCTCTACCACACCACCTCCTCCTATCCTCCTCCCCCAGCACCACCACCTCTGTCTGCCACCCATCTCAACTCTTCCTCCTCTCCACCACACCACCTCCTCCGCCTTCCCCCCAATCCGTCGTCCAAAATCCCAAATCCGTCCCCCAAAATCTCAAACCCCCAAATACAGTCTCAGATATAAACCCAAATCCCAAATCCATCGTCGATCCTCAATCAAGCTTTAGCTCGACGGTCTTCTACGCGAACGATGTGATTTAAGTGGCGGACGTCGTGATTCAAGAAGACACTCAGATTCAAGAAATCGATTTGAGAATGGTGTGAGGCATGATTCAAGAAGATCGTCAAGAAGAGGACACCAAAATCCCATGTGGCGGATGACGTGATTCAAGAATACCGTCAAATTCAAGAAATTGATTTGAGAACGGCGGACGTCACGAAGTGGCGGATGGATGTGGTCTCAGAGCAGTGGTGGACATTTCATAGGAGTGGTGGAGAAAGAACTAGAGAATAAAGAAAAGGAGAACAGAAAGAACCGGAGAAAGGAGGAGGGAAAATTAGGGTTTAGGGGCATTATAGACATTTCATTTTTAAAATAAATTTCAGAGGGGTAAAATTGACTTTTCACTCAATTCCTGCCTAAATATGCCGGAAAGGGTTATATTTACACATACACTAACTATCAAGGGTTATATTTGAACTTTCAATTATCAAAAGGTTATATTTGTATGTGAATTAGGTAGGGTTATGTATGCACTTTTCTCTTTTCTTTTTTATATTCTCCGAATATTATATTCTTAGTTAATGTATGTCTTTCAATAGTGTGAAATTGTTTTTTGAAATTTCAATACTGATGTTTTACTTTTACGATATTAGTGTCACATTTTGATATTCACTTTAAGATTTAAAATCAATGTGTATTTTCGTGTTTTCATTTCATGTTTAACAATTTTGATTAGATGTGTATCATCATTATTTAGAGAAAATGTGTCATTTTTACTAGGAAAGAGATGGTATTTAGATTTTTTTTAAAAATCAGTTTGAGCATTATGTTAAATTTGATTCGAACTATTCACATTTGAATTATTTAATTTTTCAGTATTCGATTTATTTTCCACCCCTCTTTCTACCTGATCATATCCTCTAGCTGGAAATATTCTTGTCGATGGTTTCCTGGTTTGATGATATATTGATATCATTAATTTGCACGTATATGCAGCCTATGAAATATCGGCATTTTAAAGTTTTGCAGTCACAAATTTGGGTGTAACGAAAACTGGATCCTGTGAACTCAATCCAAAAAGATAAACCAGAGAAAACAAATACTCTTCCTTGTACTTCACGTGCTACCAATGGACAGAGGATCATGAGATCAAGAATACTTGTATTTTTCGATCCTGCCAGGCTGCCGGTCGCATGGCTTTGGATTTCTTCGTGGATCGTAACTCATATAACGACCCTTATGCATGTGCTGTTTACCTTATTTGATTTACTTTCATTTTATGCTACTATATCCAATAACTTCATATTATCTCTAATCATTTTCAATAATTTCATATCATCTTCAATAATATCATCTCATCTCTAATAATCTTATAACAACTCCATTGATCACATCCTAGTTTCAATAATCTCCAATAATCTCACAACTACTTTCAATCAATTCTTTAAAAAAATTCAATTCAAATTTTAAGAATTTTATTTTAAATATTAATATTCTAAGTAAATGTTTATTTTAAATATTAATATTTTAAGTAAATGTTTATTTTAAATATTAATATTTTAGTAAATTTATTTGAGTTAAATTCACATTAAATTTCATAAAATTCACATTAAATTTCATAATAATGAACCATTTTTCTGCTATGGTTTTTCTATTTTATTTAATTCATTGAATTGAATTTAGTTGATTTGAATTATGTTCAGTTCAATTCAGTTAAACCCTACTCCTATTTTGTAACTATATTTAATTTTAGTAAAATTCAATTTATTATATTTTAATTTATTTGAGTTTAGTATTTTAAACTATTGAAATAAGGTTCAGTTCAGTTCACTCCATTTTTGTTCAAGACCTGTTATTACTATTTTGGATTTTAAATTATTTAGATAAGGTTGAGTTCAGTGTATTTTTTAATTTTTGTCAATGAGTTGAATCCAGTTCGGTTCAATTGAATTTAGTTCAGTTAATTAAATGTAAATTTCTTAAATGACCTTATTGAGGTCTATTAATCAATTTAATCAATATAGTTTAGTTTAGTTCATTTCAGTTCAAAACATATAAATAACACGAAAACTTAGTGGTCAAATATAACATTCTTATTTTCTAAATCACATATGGTAGTTCAAATATTGATAAATAATGACTTTCAAAACAGTTTCATCCACGACTAATCATATTTTAGTTCAATTTAATCTAGATCAGTCCATGCCTATTATTACTATTATCTAAACTATATTTAATTTTACTATATTTAATTTATTATATTTATATTTCGTTGAATTTAGTATTTTAAATTATTTAAATACGGTTTAGTTCAGTTCAGTTCGGTTATTTCAGTTCATTATATTTATATTTATATTTAAATTCAATTCAATTTAGCTCCAACCATCTCCGATAGTCTCATCTCAGCTCCAATAATCTCATACTATCTCGAACAATCTAATACCATCTACAACCATCTCATACCACCCCCAACCATCTCCAACAATCTCATGTCATCTCCAACCATCTCATGCACTACAAGAAACATGACCTATTACTTCTCTCCTTTTACCTCAATTTTTTGGCTTAGGTCAAATAACCAAGGTAAAAATTATTTTACCTCAGTTAATAATTTTTTCAAAGTAAATAATATGTTTACCTCGGTTATTATATTAACCGAAGTACAAGGGGCAAAAATGAAGTAAATAACCTTAACGAATAGCATGCGACGTCGTATGGGATGTATTAAAATGGTTTTCGAAATCGAATATTACTTCGTTTTCACCGACATAGTGTGCGATGGATGACCGAAGTTGTAGATAAGTAAAAATAGAACTTTTAGATGATAAAGTTGAGAATAATTGACATTGAAAAATAAGGAAGTATTATTTTAAAATCAAATAAGGTAAGTTTTGTTATGATACGATTGAAAATGGTTGAATAATGTGGAAACCCACCACCAACAAGTAAAGATTTTGAAGGTGGCAAAAACAAAGTAGATTAAAAAGAAAGTCGGGGTGGTACGCATCTCTTCGGTTTGGCGTTTATCTCTCCTTTTAATGTCCTATCATCCGTTTTAGTTTTTGGGAATGTAAGGACAATTAGTTTATTTTATGAAAATGATTGATTTCGATATACAAAAGTATTTGTTCAATGTTTTTGAATTAAAACATTAATTTTAGAATATTGTGTTGAATGGTACGATTGGAAATGGTTTTAAAAATCATGCACAGATCAATCGCACATATAGTCAATTACATTTTCTTCAAATAATGTATTAAAGTTATTATAAAAACATTAATCATAAAAATATTAGTACAATTCCTTACAAATTAGTACATATAACTTCGAATATTAATAATAATTGTCTCAGTTCCAATATTAGAATCGAAATTACAATAAACTCAACCCGCTCGCATGATGATAACATTGAAGACAATCGGCCCCCCAGATTCTATGACCTTGAAGAACAAGGTGTCCCCAATTTTCAGGTTGTTGCCGGAAAGGAACTCGGCGAAACCGTTTGGGGATAGGGCCTTCATCTTCCCTTGGCCCGAGTAGTTCATGTGTCACTCTTTCCCATAACACCTAATCACAACGGGAGTCTTCTTATTCGGTAGAAGTGATACAATATTCCTCGGGATGTACTTATTCAGAAAAAAAAATCATTGTGAATATATATACATATATGAAATAAAAAACAATTAGTATTAACTGAAAATAAATAATATCATACTATATTTTTTTGGATAGTTTCAATCCTTACCAAAGTTGGGGTTTTCCTAAAATTCTGCTATTTCAAGATGCAGTGGAAACGCGGGCTATTCTCTGCCACTGTATAGTGTTCAAGCTCAAACACCACATGTTTGGGTTTCTCTGTTGTGCGGAGAACTGTATTAAAACAAAAATATATAATTTTGGATAAAGTGTACGTATGTATTAGTAAATATATATGTAAAATGGTAAAACACCTGGAAAAGGGGGTGACTTGATAAACCTTCACTAGCCATTAGTTATGCGTATAAATTGAAAATATTTAGGGCAAACTAGCCTTACAAAAATAATGTGCAACGGCGGCCATGTGTCACAGAAAAATGTCGGTCTGAAATAATGGCTTAGTGGACATGTACCATTGACGTCACCGGGTAGTCGGCAAGACCGATATCATGACCAACTATGGGACAAGATCGCTGAAAGAAATTCAATGTTAACTTAAATACCTACATGCGACGTCGTTTATCCATTGGTGTTATTGATAGATAAATCAAGATGACCGCGATGTCTCATGCATACCTTGAAACAAGAATTTGCGACGTCGCACATCATTCGCATTAACCGAATGACGTGCAACTGGAAACCGACTTCATATGTATCAGAGATATGAATGGAAAACATGGAATTCTGAAAAAATGATGCATTACGAAGACAAAATTACCAAAAAAAGTCTTAAAGCAAACCATAAAAAAATTGTAAGAAATCTTAACTCCTTAACAAATATGGGTAAGAACTATAAAGCCAAAAATACGACACATACAAAAAGTATCGATTAAACTAGGTGAAGTAACATTTACAAAAACTTAGGCACTACAAGAGTAGAAATTCATACTTTTGTCACAGGAGAAGAGGAAAGGGGTGTAGAGACTCTTGGTATTCACGGGAAACTTGGAAATGATAAGTTTAAACTGATTCTGAGGGACCCTTTATTCATAACCGTTTCGAGACGACTTCATTTTGGGACTGTGTTGTCCGCCTCGGTTAGTGTAGTATCACACATATATCGCATGAGTTGACAAATGACCGATTATTTATCGAGGTCACAAGTGTTAGTGGGCCAAAATATTTAGCCGCTAGTATAACAAATGAGCCCACCAAGGACCAATAAGAATAATTTTATCCCTAAAACACTAAAATACGGCAACATAACATTTTTTGGTTGTGTGAAACATTTTAGTCCACCACCACATGAAATCGTCCGTGAACAATTTGAATATATTAAAAAATATTGGTGAACACAAATATTTGCTATTTTAAGAATGGTTGAACCAAATTAATCATTGCACACGAGTCTTTTATAGTTTTATGTAGGTTAAATATTATTTAAAACATAAAAATAACATTCAACAAATAGATTCAAGATTAAATTAGATAAACATCACATTCAACAAATTAGTCTTAATGTTGTTGATGTCTGTCATAATTTGTTACACATTCTAAGTACTAATAGAGTAGGATGATGACATTGAAAACTATGGGTATAGAAACATCAACCAACTCGAAGTAGAGTCCCCAAGTCCTCTCCATGAACAAACTGGCTAAAACCCTTTGGGTTCAGGGTTTTTAGCCTCATATTCCCCGAGTAGTGCATGTGATACTCTCTTCCACGACGCCTTAAGACAACGGGCATCTTGAACTTTTTGTAGGAGCGGCTCGATTTGGCTGGGAATGTACTAAAGTATACACTGAAAACCAAGGTTAGTATATATAAAAATAAATTAGAGAAAATTTTAATTGAAAATAAAATACATGTGTAAAAGGGAAAGGACTTACCAAAATTGGAATTGAACAGAAATTCATCTGGGTTAACGTACGTACGATATGCAGTATGATATCACTGAATGAATTTCGCACACAGTCCTCATTTGAATTGCTACAGATCTACATTTGGAAAATAAAATTAGTAATAATTAATTTAGAATATTAAATAATAAAATGGTTAAACAAAATTTCGCTCATCTCAATTGGTACACGACTAGTCGAACCTTCACTGCCAACCATGAATCCTGAAAATCACATTGTCACAGATGAAATGTATAATGACAGATACAAATTGGTATGATAGAAATCGGTTCAATTAATCGTTTGAGTCGAAATGTACATGCGATGTCGCATAACTGTAGGTATAACTTATTGGTTAACTCATATAAGTACGACGTCTCATTCAATTAAGATTCACAAAATTATGAATGTGCAACATTGCACGCCTATCGCATAGGCCGGAGTGGTAACAACTGCAGAGCGACATAGCATAAAAATCGGGCAGCAACAACAAAAAACAGCACAACCCCAGAGAATGTACAAGTTCTAAACGAATGTAGGGGACACATAATCGAACGAAAAGATAGGAATGAAGTGTGAAAACCCTAGAACCCTAATCCATAGGAACAATTCGAAATAAACAACATAGAACACATAATTCACACCTATATACATAACAATGTCTATGACAAATATGAAATTGAAAGAAATCTAAAGAATAAAGAAACCATACCTTTGAAAAAAATGGTTGAGGGACAATTGGGATTTGAGTGAAAGTTAAAAGCTGGAAATGATTTATGAGGTGAGCTCCATATATATAGTCGTTTAAAACCATTGTGAATTCGCTCTGCTAGTGCGACGTCTCACCTTGGTCAACCTGACCGACATAAGAGAAGACATATAACCGACTTCGGTAACTCTGATTTTGGGTCTCACCATTTCAGCCCACTACCATAGAAAATGGGCCCATGTTTTACCAAGACAAATATAATTGACCTAAATAACGTTTTATATTATATTAGAAATAACGTCAACGAACCGGGGTATTCATCCATCATTTTTATTAGTATTAATTTCATTAATACTGTTATGATTAGCTCTAGAAAGACAATAGTTTTCACCACATATAATCACACAAAATTACATAACCTGTTGCATTTTTATGAATTAATAAGACAATGAAATTTCTGGCATCAATTTTTTGTAAGCGCTAGTACATTGTCAGGTATGCAAAGGTTAATTGGAAGATTTTGGTTGGGAAGTCCACGTGGGATCATTTTTATGTATCATTTTCGGGGATTATAAGTTTGACTAAGGATAACAAAGGTTTAAAATCGCTATTGAGACTAGGGGTGAACCTTTAAATTTTTGCACTTAGGTCCCTTCAAAAATGTGGGAGAAGTGTAACTGCAAATTTGGAGGTATCCTAATCTAATTCACATTCTTAGGTCCAAGATGTTCCGATTTAGGCACAAGCGGGTCAATGGAACGGGCCCACATTATTCACATGGTATATGAAGAAACTTTGCAAAAATTACAATATGGCCCAAATTTTCTAGCATGTTCACTATGCGTCAGAAATCTGCACACGGCCATAAGGTCAAATGTTTGACATGGAGATTATACGTATTGTCTAAGAGGGACGCAAACCAGGGTAATCGTTGGGAGGTCATCGTCGTACCTCTCAAAGATACAATTTATAAGCGCTAAATGCTTACTAACTACAATTAAGTAGATAGTGGTAAGTCTGGGTCGTCCATAGAGAAGAGGGATATTCCTAAGTGTTTACACATATAAGGTTGGATATAATCCTAGATATAGATACATACATACACATACATATAAAATCATATAAAGAGGGGGGTTTTGTTTTGGTTTTTCTTAGCTATGAAAGTAAAGACAAGACAACTAGAAAAATTAAGTAACTATGCTAATCATGCAACAAACTAATAAAAAGATACAAAAACTACAAATAACAAAGCCTT
>JAULKM010068497.1:0-12035 GCA_032355605.1 Rubia tinctorum
CCCGCGAGTTGGAGCAAAAATATGGACTGGAAGTGATAAAAAAATTGATAATTGAAAATTTGTTGATGTTTTTATGAATTTTAGTTGATGTTTTGTTAGTTGTAGTCGACATTTTCTCAATTTTTTTCAATTTTTTTTGTTGTTTTATTTGCTTTTTAAAAAATTTACTCCAATTTTTTAGTTGATTTTTTTTTTCATTTTTCGTTGATATTCTGCTTTTTTTTTGTTGATGCTTATAATTTTCAGTTAGATGATTATATTAATTTTTTGTATTTTAAAATTTTAAAAATATTTTTTATTTTTTTGCAGATTGCAGATGGCGGGAATTTGTTTGGAAAAAATTCTGGAAAAAATATTAGTGATAGGTCTCTGTAAAGTTATTAGTAATAGGTGCCTATAAAATTATTAGAGATATATTTTTTGAGCTAGAATATGGCTAGAATTACGTAAAAACCCATGCTTAAAGTTTAGACTAACTCACAGAAGACAATATCAATTTATAATGGTTTTATGATTGAAAATAAACTGTATGCTTTACCATCCCTAAACAATTTATAATACAAGTTTGATTCTAATATTGAAAATCGGAATTTAGAAAAATACCTATTAAAATTAGATTTGAATCTTGAAATATAGATAACAGATTCAACGTATTACTATTCAATATGTTGTACATTTATAACATATTTCTCAATGAAAGGAAATTAATTACTAATGTTAATTAGATCCTTTATAAATCCACATAGATAATTATAGATAATTTTAATTTAGGTAAGTCTTGTATTGATGCATTCAAAATTCAAGATTATTTACTAAGATAATGTACAATCAAAATTGAAATCATTATTATTTGATTTAAATTTTATACAAAGTAAATGAGTAATGATCGTATGTATTAGAAAAAATATATATAAATATGAATTTCATCACTATACCGAAATGTATATCCAACAAAAAGATCATTTACATTACCTATCAATTTTATGAATTATAAAATTATAAAATTTAGAAAAAGTGTTTAGCAAGAGGAAAGTTTTACTTGAAAATTTAACTAGTACCTTAAAAGAAATATATTATACTAAAGAAATCAAATTAAGAAATAAGAGATTAAAATAAAAGCATTTTTTGAATGTAGAATTGAGTCTAATAAGTATACTACATTAACAGAATTAAGCGCACTCATAATGATTCCCAGAGATGTTGACCCAAACCGAGATGAGTGTTTCATCGCATGCATAAATTGAATCCAACTGGATAATTGCATGCTATGTGTGATTGTTTGCTTTGAATATGCTTTTTAATAAATTATGTCATGCTTAATATGTCACATGTTATACTGTCTAGTCTTAACTTGTACTTGGTATGAAGAGGATGATGTGTACTTTATCGCATCAAAATCCCCGACTTGTACTTTATCTTGCGTGTATATTTTTTGCTCGCATTTTTCTACTTGAATTGAACTTGTCCTTGAAAATTTTGGGGTCTCTACGTGATTGTAGTTCGGTTAGAACCGATGGGGACGACAAGGGCCGGACCAAATGACTAGACCGTTTGCACGTTGTATTCGGTATGCTAGCATTACCAATTGTTACCAGATACGAACTTGTAAGTAAACATGTGTGCGAGCGTGGCTGACGAGAAAAGATATTGAACTCCTGGTCTTCAGGAAATCTTGAAAGTGAAATGTTATTGGTGCACGCTTAGTTTGTTAGTCATAGTACCCATATAAGGTCTTGACTACGACTTGGTATGACCGCTTGTATCCTTTTATTATGTGATAGGACTTAAGTGCTTATTTGTAATTAGGTGATCATTAAATTCAACTTGGTAATTATTTGTGATGAACCTCACTGAGCAAAGGAGACCACCCTAGTTTAAATAGAGCCAACAGGTACATCGATCGTGCGAGAGTGAACGAAAACTACCGCAAGTGAAAATAATTGTATAAATATTTAGTCATTAAACTTTAGATTTTATCCAAGTAAAATTGTAAAACCTAAAACTTTCATTGGATTGTAAATTTATTATGTAATTGTGAATTAATATTTGAGTTAAACATTTCATCATGCTTCCGCATAATTGTATTACTAGATTCTTCACATTTGAAAGACCCGACATTAGTTGGGCTCTTGGAAGCACACCCTGACTCGACCCAATACTTGCTAATAAGCGAGGTGGTCGAGACGGGGGTGTTACATCTTTCTAGATGTGGGATAGCCACAACTGTTGGCAGTAGAGTTTGGGTACTCCTATAGAGACCTGGGTGGTATGTTTTCTTTATGGCTCTCATCAAAATGTTCTCACCGGGTTGCAATCCTAGAATTCCCTTCTCTATTTCCTCGTTCATCCTTAACTACTTTGCATATTATTGGGTTAGTAATAAAAATATGTGTATAGTCACAAACATGTTTATATGAATTGAATACTTACAATTTTCGCAGCTATGGCTTTGACTGTCGGGGTTTGGTAATCTTTATGTTCCCCCTTGTTTGACTTAAGGTAGACCAACAATCTGTCTGACTTGAAATTATTGGAACCGAGCTCCTCCTATCTCCTCTACATTGTAGCCCTGATCCTTGAGCTTCTTTCTCTCATTCTCTTTAAGCTGCTCAATTAACTTTTCCCTCATTGCCATGTTGCCCCTAGGACCCGTGTGTTGGGTGTATTTATTTTCCTTTGATTGGGCACCTACCTTCTCCCATTTTTCTGATACAAAAAAATGTTTAATCAATTATTAATACAATCAATTAGTTGAATTTTTTAAAAAAATATATATAATGTTTTGTATTAAGAACTATACTTACCATGAACTCTTCAATTTTTCTAATTTCCTCGAACAATTTCCATACTTCCTCATCCATCAACCTGTACTTTTCCCATGGCTTATACTTTGGTATTATCTCGCTCGGCTGGAAATGCATGTACTTGTTCACCACCTTTATTTTCTGATTTCTATGTGCATTGCCAGCCTTATTGTCCACATCCTTCCTCAACTTCTTCCATTGTTCTTCAGTTAACTTAGTTTCAAGTTTGAAATTGCCTGCGAGGGGTTATTAAATAATCTTTAGGTTAATAAAATTAATTAGGCATAAAGTATGGGTTTTAAAATATAGGTTTTTACCTTTTTGTCTTTCCACGCCTCCTCCTTTACATATTTTTCCATGTCTGGCCAGTTTGCCCATGTATCAAATTTGATCTACCTCTGGAATGCGTAGTTTCAATACACGGCCCAAGCGGTCCATTTTTTCGTGCATACCAGCTCACCTTAAATACACTCAAATGCGACTGGGACATGATCCTTCTCCTTGGCTAGCATGACCGACTGACATGTAGTTGTTCCTCGTAGCTTACACCACGTGAAATCTTGAACTTGTCGAATGAATCCTCCTTACGCCCACCTGACTTGGTAACGTCATCAGTCGGTGCTTCGTGACCCTTTTCCCCTTGGAATCCATTTGGCCACCCTCTTTAGGACTTCAGGAGCGGAAAATGGTGTACCCTCTTCTTCAAATTGAATTTCAGGGGTACCACCGGTTGTTCTTTATTGTCTCCATGTTCATGGCAAACTTCTTGGTCCTTAACCCTTGGCTTTTTAAGTGGAGGGCCACTCCTCTTCCTTTTTTTCCAGTGGCGGCATATATATATATATATATATATATATGAAGACAACTAAAAATACTAATAATTTGAAAACCATTATAACATGTGTGCACCCAAACCATGAAAAAATTAGTTCAAAGAAACCAACCATTAGGTAATTTGAACAAGTTTAATGAACATCCAACCTACCAAAGTATTTCCATTAAACACCACACTAACATTTTAAGAACGACAAGACGAATGAGTAATCAACACATCGTTAATCATTTCTAAGAACAACCACATTGAAACCATTCAATCAATGTCGGCTAAGAAACAACACAAAATATTCGGAAAAAGGATAAAATTATACACAATTGAACATCTCATAGATCACAAACAACTAGTTGGGCACGGTAATTGTAATGGGTACAACCCTAAACAGCTAAACATTGAAATAGCTTTATTGAGACATTTCATCGAACACCTACTATTTCATACCCATTTCATAGAATCCAAAGGAACAAAAACTTTGGAGAGGACATAAACACTTCAAATATATGACATACCTTTAAAGGATTATAATTTACAACCAGGTGGAGGGAGGTTCCGAACACTTCCGAGTTATGGCTTCCGAGATACAAATGGGGTGTGTTTTGGTTTTTTTATAAGGTGGATTTGAGAGAGTGGATTAATGGAGTGTGAATGAGGAGTAATGGGAGTGGATATCATGTGTTAATATCAGATTTATGGAGGAGGAAATGGTGGGAAGAAACTTTGGAGTTGAATCGCTACCTTTATGCTGAGGAAAATGATCTATAGCCCCGAAGCCAGAACCGGTATGATGAAAACATAACGGTACCCATGTTGTTTCTACTATCTTCAAGTGGGACATGAAATAATCAAGTATGGATGAAATGTATGATATTTGTGCCGTTAAAAAAAATATCGGTGCCTATGCCAATATAAAGCAGCTATGTGACCCTGCTTAAAATGGTTTTTTTAAAACAATTCCATGTTCCGGAAAAAATGGGATGAAAAACTTTCTATTTTTTAGGACCGATATTTCAACCGGTGCCAATTTTCCACAACCGGTGCCTATGATGAATAAAGAAGATGCCTTCAACTGCTTTAAATGAATTACATTTTTTTAAAAGAAAATAGGCCAAACAGCTACTGTGATGCAGATGCTTGTTGCTGCTTTCTTTGGGCTTGGTCTAGAAATTATTTCACCCCAAAATCCCTTGGGCGGGAAATTGCCTTTCTAATCTGGCACTAGTGCCCATCTTATTTTTACGGAATTTTTATATCCGCCTAATTATTAGCCAAATTTTAAATTTTGCATTCCCTCCATCTCTCAGCACCGGTACGGTTCAATGAAATGCCGGTGCTAGTTTAACTTTCAATATTTTGCATAATTTGATTCATTCCAAATAGAAAGATTAAAGTTTTTTCTATCAGCGTAGTTATTCAATTGGATAGAGAAATATTCAAAATAACAAGCAATGTATGTGGTGTAGAAATATTGGGTAAAATCGATGAACTGAAGGGCATGCACCTAATTTGGGTAAAATTACATTGTTGCGTAAAACCGTGCTACACCTTCTCCGTTGCATCCAAATAACTTGATTTTGCGTAATCTTGGCTTAGTACGTAAATGAAAATTTAACTCAATTTTTGATAAATTTATGTGAAGCACTATTGCATGTGTTTTTTTAAAAAAGAAAATCCTTCTGTGTTGGTAGGGGGTTTGACAAACCCCTACCTGTTTATTAATATGAAAAATAGATACATAGGAGAGGGGGGATTAATACCTGACCTCTATGAAGTTTTTTTCCAAGAATCTTTACTCTATAGAAAATTTGAACTCTAACCTGAAGATTGTCGGATAACTGAAAACTTGGAAAAATAATAACAGTACTACTGTTATTTTGAAAATACATCAGATGCTATGCTTATATCATTCAGTACAAATAAAGTTCCTGAGTTGAAGCTTAACCTACTCATATATGAGGGTAAGATTATGATTCAAGCTTCACTTGTCCAAGTACTTCCTTTGGCAAACTTGCATTGAAAAATAGTTTATTTACCCGATCTTTGCTGGCTATTTTTGAGAATGAATCTACAACTCCATTTTCCTCTTTGAAAATATGTGCGGCTGTGTATTCAAAATGTTTTAGGAGCTTCAGACTTATCTCATGTTGTGCAGACATTTACATGGAATCTTGTATTGCTTCTGGACCATTTTGACAAGAACTTCTGAATCACTTTCTATTTCCAGTTTGCACTAGTGCATGTATTAGAGTATTTTACGCTTGATTACTTAGAGACTAGGAAGTACAACCGAAAATGATTATTGGTAAGTTTTTCGGTCCAATTATTAATAATTATTTTGATATAGACATGGAATATGCATTAGGGTTTAATAAGGTAGCAACACATTCAATCGGATTTCAATTTAGACCGACGCATGAAGTTTTTGCTCTTTGCACTTAGACCCCTCCAAGAATCTTGGAATTGTCAAATAACGAAATTGGAAACTCCACAATGAAATTAAATAATATATGATCCCATTTTTGCGATTTGGTTATGGATGGGTTAATAGAACGTCCTCCAATATGAAAATAGAAAAGTTGTACCGATTTTCTATGAAACTGCAATGTGGCCCAAAAGTGTGTGAACCCCTTTATCCATTGCTTGGAAATACTCAAATTTAGTTATTATTGAATAAATATAGGAATTAAAAATAAAGTAATTTATTAGGGTAGATATTAGAAAGTGTTAGTACATGATCTAGACTATAAATTATGGAATGTTGTTTTGAATTAATAAAGAGATATCAGAATGGTTTATGGAAGCTTTCTTGTGGCTGAGCGTTTAATAATTTTCCTTTAGAACATGAAAAAAGCAATACGGTTTGATATCGTAGCGTAACATTCAATTGGATGTGAATTTGGCCATCCGAGTGTGTTTTCACTTTTTGCACTTAAGTCCCTCCAAAAATCTTGGAATTATCCAAACACAAAATTGGCAACACCAAAATGAAATTGAATAGCATCCAATTGCTACTGTGCATTTAGAGGCTTAATTGGTGAATGGAAGTCTATCAAAATCTTTTTCAAAATTGTGGAACTCATTTTTGAAAATTTATTGTGTGGCCTAAATTCTTTTAGTAGACACCTTCAACCACCCAAAAATCAACAATAGAACTTAATATTGCTCAAAACATGTCAACATTAATATTACATTTCGAAATCAATCATTGAACAAAAACTTAGGAAACATTACAATTTTCTCAAAACATTCAACATTAATATCACAATGCGCTAAAATATGAAGTTATCAAATTGATATAAGAACTCAGGAATAATATTGCGTGAATGGTTCATCTTCACAAATTTGTGCATTTTGTGAGATGGCCCCCACGTCAAACTGCTCATCTTCCGAGTTACGATTTGAAGGGAAAGATCCAACGGCTTTAACTGCATCTGGGAATTGATAGCTAAAAACCTTACTCATGTGATCGCACCAAGATTTTTGATAATGTAATTCTTTAAGAAGATTATGAACACCCACCTCCAATGCCGTGACTCTAGATTTCAATGAAGAAACCACATTATCATGAGCATGTTTGTAGAAAGAATCTATAGTAATCTTGCCCATTGGTTGCCCGTATATGTTTTACGGATAGTGAGGGACACCCATTTTGGTGCATAATGACAAAATGAGGCTGCTAAAACCATAGCAACCGGTTTTCTCCGATTAATCTTTCAATATGTTCAGGATTCGACGACCTCCATTGCAGTGAAGTTTTGGCTTAATTGAGTACAAATACGTGAGCCTCAATTTGTGCACCTCCATGGTTACTGTGATTGGGTCCATTCGAGACACTAAAAAGTGACACCATCTATTCATCTCGTGTGTCTAAGCCTTCTTTGGAATCTTGGTCCAACCCGGCCTGACAAGTGAATCGACATCAGTTTCATCCCTAGTAACCTTCTTAGCGATCTCCTTCCTATTTGAATCATTATAATCGTTACCTTTATCATCCTTGATATGGAATGAAAGGAATTCATCATCTTCGCTTGGAACATTAGGTAAACCGTACAAGTCGTTTATCTTCGGCTGTCAAAGGCACCATTTTGCCTCTACAAAAAGCCTCATCCCACCTTGGACCACACCTCAAATTAGCATAGAACCCACTCACAATGCTGAGGTTGAACGTAGCAGGAGTGTCAAGGAGTTTTTCCCACCTAAGCAACTGTTTAGATTCTTCAAACAGGGGAGATGTTTCTATTACCCTCTCTGAATAAGGTGCTGGTTTTGTAAGTTTGTTCGAGAACCATTTCCACCTACGACAGGAACCTCTTGTCTTGTTTTTTGATATTTGATTGAAGCCCCGGTGAAGAAGGAGATGTGTTGCGTGTCCTCTACTCCTCTTCAATGGAGTTTTTGGTGCTATCTTCTAAAAAGTCAACTCAAGCATTTTAACAAACACCTTGCATGCATCTGAATACATGAAAAATAGTTGTGTTTAAAACGTGAAAATTATAACCTACACAAACCTAATTTATGCACGAATGAAAACGATCTACATGATTGGTACGTACATCAATGCATCATAGACTATAACCCATTCTTTATACAATTGAAGGAGACATTGTCAAAATGCTTGGATAAGTAATTATCTTTAGAAAATGATGAAGTATCTAAAAGTACTTTCCTTATTCTTTGCAAAATGTTGGGTTGATGCCAGAACGGTGAAACTAGGGAAGATTTTCAATCTAACTTCTTGGATGTGGAGGCACATATTATGACGATCTGAATTTGTATTTTTTAAAGAGGGGTGAAGTCAGCACCAGTATGGAAAGCGTGATACCGGTGCCTAGTTAGGACAAAGCAGCCGCCTGACGCTACTTTAAATGTTTTTAAATTCATTTTCTTCGAGTCAGTGACTGAATTTTTTGTTCACGCAGGTAGAATGACCGGTGCCCGGTATAGCAATACCAGTGGCCCATCTTAGTTCAAAGTAACTTCCTGAACCTACTTTAAATCAATTTTTTTTCTAATTTTTCCCTACACCTGAGAGCAAAGATCCAAATTATTTTCTAGTATTGAGCACAATAATTAATAACGGTGTTGATCCGGGGGATACCAGTGCCTATGATGACACAGAGCAACCACTCGGTTTTTCAACCCCAGTTTTCGGTCCCTATACCGGTGCTAGGTTATACTTAATTTTCTAAACTGTTAAAGCCTAAATGGGAGAACAATTCCGCTTGACAGTACAACCAAACTAAACATAAAATTTATATTTTAATATCAATATGTTAAAACATGGAGGACATTGGGGAGTATACAAAAGTAAAATACTAATTACAATGAAGGTGCTAAGATCTACCTATCTTTTTCTTTTCAAGACAACACCGCCTCCCAAAATTTGACCACTTTTATCTACCCACAATCCATCGCCATGTGACCATCTACCTACTAATGCTCCACCACATCCTCCAAACTTGGATATACATATATAAACTCAGGACATTCGGTTGGAACAGGCCAATCAATTCTCTCTTCAAAGTAGAACTTCTTCCCATGTAAAATGACATACTATTTCTCATTGCTAGGATCGTTAACATAAAAAATATGGCGTGCCTAGGCAGTTAAAATGAACTTGTCATCCTTGTACACGACTCAAGTTAGGTCCACAAATATGAAACCCATGAGTTTCTCCGTATGAACCCCGCCTCCATTATAAACCCACCGACACTTGAATACAAAAACTTTGAACTCAAAATAATACAACTCCCAAATATCTTTAATCACCCCTAAAAGGCCATCACTGTAACAATAAGATTTTTATCTTTCTTGCTAGAATGCCACATTGACTATGATTCAATGTAAACACCATTGTTTTGCATCGTGCTCTTGATGTCCTTCTCAATCGTTGCAAAACTATATCCATTAATATCATACCCACGGTATGTTCTGATGGTGCAGTTGGGCATTCTTGCGAAGGTACAAAGTTTACCGGGGATGCCATCCATGTTATAGCGATTATAAAACCAATTCACAAATGTGGAAGAATGCTCCCACTGTTTTTTGTTCAGCAACCAGTATTTATATAGTTCTTGTAAATGTGACATGTGCTCTTGAACATAGATTGCAGTATAGCCACTATTCCGTAAAACATACAGGTGAACTATCACCAATTAAGCATTGAAGTGTGTATGTAGTGTACCTTTTGAACGTGCCGCCCCAATCTTCCTACCAAAATGCAGTTTTTAGGTACTCCAACCAATTTCTTTCCAACCAAGTTTTAAGTACAATACTTAATAATCACCTCGGTCACGTACCGTTGCACGATGCTCGCATCCGACCGGCTACAATTGTGAACGTAACCTTTGAAAATCACCATGTAATGCTCAAATAGTTACATCCAATAGATTCCCGTTGGACCATATAGTCGAATTTTCCAAACCAAATGGATTAAGAGGTGGACCATGATGTTAAAGAATAAGGAAGGAAAGTACTTCTCCAAATGACATTCCCCT
Source organism: Rubia tinctorum (assembly GCA_032355605.1). Taxonomy (NCBI): domain Eukaryota; kingdom Viridiplantae; phylum Streptophyta; class Magnoliopsida; order Gentianales; family Rubiaceae; genus Rubia; species Rubia tinctorum. Next base: position 10,134 of record JAULKM010068497.1, read on the forward strand.
CCCATTCCAACACATCAAGCGCTTGCATACTTATATTCTTCCGGCAAAGGGACTTGAAGAAGAAACACAGGCACATAATGCTAAATCGAACGTCTTGGTCCATAACACCACGGATGGCAACGGGCAATAATTGTTCCATAAAGACGTGACAATCATGCGATTTCAAGGCGTTCATATGCAAATCATCATTCACAAAATGACTAACATTGAAAGAGTAGCTGGATGGTACCTTCATTCCTTGAATATACTCAAAAACTTATCTCCTCTCGCTCACTGGAAAATTGTACGGGGTAGCGGCAGGTACATTCGTTTCTCTCTCACCTCCAGGGCTAGATCCGACTGAATACCGAGCTCTGTAAAATCCTTCCACACATTCAAGCTTTCCTTCATCTTCCCATGAATGATAAGTAAGGTCCCAATCCAAATCTCGCACACATTCTTTTGAATGTGCATTACATCCAAATAATGTCGAACCTCCAAATGCTCTCAGTATGGTAAATTGAAGAAAATCGATCTCTTCTTCCAAGGTCCATCAGGTGCTTCACCCACTGTATTCATCTTTTTTCCCAAGAACAACATTCAATTTCTTCACCTTGTTGTGGATGAAAACCCCCTTCAAGGTCTTGGCGCCTTTCTAACCTCCTTCCCAAGAACATACTGAAATGTGTCCTCCTACAACTTATGCTTCTTGGTAGGAATTTTCGTTGACCCAAATAGACCATCTTGCGACCATTTTTCAACTATTAGAAATGTGTGGCCTCTTTGCATATGGGACACGCCTTGTGGCCCTTCACCACATAACCGAAAAAAGTTCCCGTATGGCAAAAAATTATTTATCATACAACAAAGGATGACCTTTAAGTTGAGCACAAATCCCCTAAAACCATCAAACACATTGGCACTATTGGACCATAGTACCTTCAAATCTTCAATTGTAGGGGCCAAATATGTATAGATGTCGTTTTTGGATTGTTTGGGTCCCGAAATCAACAAAGGAATCAACACATATTTCCTCTTCATCTACCCCCTTCAGATGATTTTCATGCTTATATTCTTCTAGGAAAAGGACTTGAGAAGAAACACAATCGCATTGCGCTAAATTGCACATCCTCCTCCATAGCACCACAGATGGCAACAAGCAACAATTGTTGCATAAGGACGTGACAATCATGCGATTTCAAGGAGTTGATACGCAAATCATAATTAACAAAATGGCTAACATTGGAAGAGTAACTGGATGGTACCTTCATTCCTTGAATAAACTGGAAAACCCATCTCCTTTCATCCATTGACAAATTGTACAGGGTAGGAGGAAGGTACATTTGCTTCACTCTCACCTCCGGGGCTAGATAGAACTGAATACCAAACTCCAAAAAAACCTTCCGCATATTCAAGTTATCCTTCAAATTAAAGTTTCATCCATTTAGATAATTGGGTATCTCCAATTTTGCATTTTGACCTCTTCCTTCTTCTAGGAGGGACCAAAGTGCAAAAACTAAAATTCACCGGTTGTCCTAAAATTGATTCCAATCGAACAAGACGTTAATAAGGTTCATGGACTTTTATGAATTTCAATTAGTAGTTTCTAATACACTATAACTGTTATGAAGGTCAATTATATTCGTTTTGGTCAAATGCGGGCCCATTTGCTCTTCCAGTGGGCTGAAATAGTGAGACCCACATTCAGGTTAGCCGACGTCGATCATACATCAATCAAATATCAATAAGGTAGATTGATGCGCGAAACGAATATATGTATGGAGCCCACCTCATAAATCACTTCAAACATTTAACTGTCCCTCGAATTCGAACAGTCCCCGAACTACTCTTCTCAAAGGTATGGTTTCTAGATTCTTTTGATTACTTTCATTTTTTTTAAATTCCTTAATTTTTTTATGTATA
>JAULKM010068506.1:0-12034 GCA_032355605.1 Rubia tinctorum
GTATAATAATGGTGTATTAAAATTTGATGTTTAGAAAATACATCATGCAGGGAATCCAATGATATCTCACATAATGAAATTTGTATCTATATATTGGTTAAATTTATGGTCAAATGTGTCTTGAAAAAATTGACAAAAAAGTGTGTAGATTGAACTGGGACAGATGGAGTATATAATTTAACAAATGTAGTATATAAGATAAAAAATAAGTAACATGTCAATAAATTTATGAACAGTACACCTATTAGAAAACCCACTCATAAAATAATTTTAACTGAGATCCCTATGTAATTGTCAAATTTGGGAATTAAAGCAAATACTTCATTTGCCTAACCCGGCCTGTCGTCGAGCTAGAGACAGATCGCATAAAATAACGATAAAGGAAGACCTCAGATAAAGTACTGAGGATAAAACCAGTGGAGACTTCTGCCATGTAGGCCAGTTTGAGCTATCATTCACTACAATAATAAAACCCTTCAAGAACACAACTCTCCATCTGATCCACAAAATCTTTATGATCACGTATTTCAAAAACCATAAAAAAAGGATTTCATTTTTCTCTTCAATTCACGATTTCCTGACACAATTTCATCATATATAGGGCATGGAGGATCCATTCTGCATCAATCCATATGAACAAATGATGGATTTCTTCGATCTCGAAGAGTATTGTGCGCCCACCAACGCCAATAGCATTAACATTAATGGAAGCTCTCAATCTCCAGAACCTCTTCACAATGTTGTGATCGGAGCTGTTCCGGTGCCAACAGAAGTTCACGATCACCGTCCGGCCAAGCAACTGAAGCGTTCTAACAAAGACCGTACACCCATAATTCTGACTTTTGGTAATACCATCTTAAACACCGAGGATGAAGTGGTTTCTGAGGTTTTGGCATCTCATACCTTGTTTACTAGCCTTGATGAGGCTAGTAAAAGTGCTGCTCAAGAACAACCGCCCAAAGTTAAGAAGACAGGTGGCCGGCGTGCACGGCCTGCGTCCCAGACTTATGATCACATAATGGCTGAAAGGAAGAGGCGGGAGCAGCTCAGCCAACGATTCATGGCTCTTTCCGCCATTGTTCCAGGCCTCAAGAAGGTACTCCCTCCGTCCGATTCTAAAGCCTGTTCTTCCGTTTTTTTACGGTTTTCAACAATTATCTATGACCATTTAAGAATTTGTAGCATATGTAAGATTCCCAATCTTTATTTTCTTACGATCCAACCAAAATTTCTTATTTACTTATTTGAATTGAAATTTACATTACTATAAATTAGACCCATCGTAACACTTTATTTGCAATACTTATTTAAAATGTTACAATAGCTTATAAAGTGTTACTTACAACTTTAAAAAATGTTACATAAATATTGAAAAATGTTAACTAATGTAATATCGCCTAAGCTAATACTTGTAAAAGTGTTACAATAGGTTAAAGTGTTACAATAACACCTAAAGTAACACTTTTACAAGTATTACCCTAGGCGATGTTACATTAGACATAGCGTAACACTTTTTAAAATCTAGGTAACACTTATGCAACACTTTTCAAAAGTTTAACTAACACTTTATAAGCTTTTGTAACATTTTAAATAAGTGTTGCAAGGAAAGTGTTACATTAGCCTTAGTTTGTAGTAGTGTTATGATTGAAATTTAACCAGATCATTTTTCATTTTCCCCTGTCACATCAGCATGCACAATTGTACGTGCGAAAATGAAATAGAACCCTTACCTGAGACGAATGGAGTATATATGTTGCCCAATTGAAGTTTTAGGCCACATAGCATGGTTGTAAAATAAGAACTCTCTGGCCATTTTTAATCTAATACAATAGTGGAGAATTAATGAAATGGAAACACAGTTCTTATCTTTCCATAACCAATTAAAAGTTATCTAACTTCTTGTAATACACAACGTGGTCAATATTATTGGCCTTTTGTAAACCCCAACTGGGGCTTTGGTTATAAGCGTATATATGTATGTATATATATATATATATATATATATATATATATATATGTTACCCAATTGATCTCCCAGGTTGATTTTTGTGAACCGCTAGTTTTCTCTTTTGATCACTTGAAATTAAATCACTTGTAGGATTAAGCTCTAATAAAGTGTTTGCAATTGGTTTTGTGACATATGCGTCCACATTATGAAGGTCTTCAACCAGCCATTGATTAATTTTGATTTGTAGTGGAGTGGCGGGAATAACTACACTCTGTCCAAGCCAGTGATATAATAAAGTAAAATTTTAACTTTAAACTAAGCTAATTTAATAAGTGAGTACAAACTTAATCAGTTTTACAAATGAACCGCGTAGTTAAGTTCTTTCAATGTTATTTTATAGCATAAAAGGCTCTAATTTTTTAATTGTGATATTGTTGCCAGATGGATAAAACTTCAATTCTTGGAGATGCCATAACATATCTGAAACAACTCAAAGACAGAGTAAAAACTCTAGAGGAACAAGCCACAAAACAAACAATTGAATCCGTGTCACTGGTGAAATCACTGCCCTTGTTATTCAGTGAAGAAGAGGAAGTGTCGTTGTCTTCTAACGAAAGATCGAAATATAAGCAATTATTCCCCGAAATCGAAGTAAAACGTTGTGATAAGGCAGTTCTTGTGAAAGTTCAATGTGAAAATCATAAAGGGGTGTTGGTTAAATTACTATTGGAGGTGGAGAGGCTCAATCTTGCTATCACTAATACTAGTATGGCAACATTTGGAAGCTTGGCTCTTGATGTCACCATCATTGCAGAGGTGAGAAATTTTTTTGGAGAAAATTCAGATAATTTTTGGGTTATTATTATTTAATTTTTAATCGATTAAGATGAATATTTTTGGCAGATGGAGGAACAATTTGACCTGACAATGCAAGAACTAGTTCGGAGTTTTCGATCAGCTCTTGACAGTGTAGTACTGGATATGATCGAATAGTTAATCTATTAATCCCAGAAAATAAGATCGGGGCAGAAAATGTGTCCCATTAAATTTTTAGGGTGATGTGGAACTCGTTGTCTATCACCAAAAGTTTGTACATTGTGACAAATATTAATGTTGGTTTTTTCTAGGTAGAATGATGACTTTCATGTTAATTTAATTTTGAGTAAATGTTTTATGAGATGGTCTCATGTGAGAGATAATTTAAAGTTCATGTGGGGATTTTTCTGTAAAATCAACACAAAACTTCGTCTTCTCCAATTCTTTCATAATTCTTCTCTATGGGGGTGTATACATGCGGGTACCTGCATTTCTGGGTAGTTGAAAATGTGACTCGTGGCCCGTCTCTTCGCTGCAATACGGTTACCCAGATTGATCGGGTCGGGTAACAGGGTACCCGTTAACCCGTTTAAAATTCAAACTTTTGAGATATATTATTATTGAGTAATGTGCTAAAATAACCCTATATATTAGCTGAAAGTGCCAATATAACCCTGCAATTTGAAAAGTGCCAATATAACTCTTGACTTGGCTGAATTTTAGTCAACCATTATATGGACGGAATCAGGTGAAATGACAAATTTTCTCCTGAATTTTAAAAAATGCCAAAATTTTAATAACCTTAAGCCGCCCTTTCTTTCCTCCTTTCTTCCCCTTTCTTCTTGCAAATATTTTCTCGCTGACGATGCCTTCGAAATCAAAGAACCGGCGTCAAGGTGGCAAGGACGGTGGTATCATGATGGCAAGCACGGTTGCATCATGGTGGCGAGTACGACAGCATCGTGGTGGCGAGTAGAGTGGCAGACTTGGGTCCGTGGAGAACTTTCTTCCCCAGTGAATCGGTGGCGAGGATTGGGGTGTTCGACGGCGGGTTTAATTTTGACGATGAATCGGTGGCGAGGGCTAGGGTTTTCGTTGATGGCGGGGGTCGGGGAAGGAGCAATGAAACGGTGAGTGAGAGAGGAGAGGGTGGTCGAGGAGGCGGGGGGGGAGGGGATATGGTACGACAGCAGGAATGATAGGTGGCTAGGGTTGGTGGCGGAGGTCGGGGAAGGAGAAGGGCAGCGGCGGGGGGATGGGAATCTGTGCGGAGGCTGGGGGAGGGTGAGGTACGATGGTGGGGCTATGGCAGGGTTGCATGCTGCGGCTGAGGAGAAAATAAAATAGAGGGGGTGGTGGCATTCAGGATGAAGATACTGGGAGGGGTGACAGATCAGATTAAAGAGATTGGGAGAGGTGGCAGGTCAGCATTTTTCGGTCGCGGCATCTTCTGGTAAGAACGTTTGGTACTATAGATACTGGTAAGAACACTTGATACTATAGTTTTGAAGTGCTGTTATTGATTGAAATTGTGTGTGATCATGATCTGATTGAAACTCATGATGCTTTTGACGTTCACTTAAATCTGTTGGAGTGAAGCATATTGTGTTGATTGGCTCGATGGTAGGAACAAACCTTCACCATCCGCTAAACAACTTAGGTAATGGGAACATTCTGGTTTGTCCCCGTCTCCTTAAATTTGTCTAGATGATTTCATTGCATTTGGTTCACGTTCTCGTAATTTTTGGGTGCATTTTCAGGCAGCGGTGGCATATTTTGGCGGCGGTTTGCGGCGGAGGAGCAGTAGTGAAGAAAAGGAAGAAGATTGAGGGTAAGGGTATTTCCATTATTTAACTTCTTGTCTTTGCCGGAATTTCATGGGTCAACGCCGGAATTTGGGAGTTTGGCTATATCGACACAAAATTTTCGAAAGTTAGGGTTAGGTTGGCATATACAATGATTAGTTATGGTTAAATTGGCACATTCTGAGATTGAAGGGCTATATTGGCACTTTCAGCCTAAAGTCGGTGTTATAAATGTGTTTCCATTATTATTTCATTATGTTATATAAATTTGTATTAGTGCTAGAAAAATATCTTTCCGATGAGGGCAATGTAGTTTAACAATTGAATTCTAGTGACATTTTTTGTATAAATAATTATCACCTTTTATCATTTAAAATTTCAGCATATAATGATCACTAAAAGTAACAAGTTTGTAATCATCATCAATATCATTCCCTAGTTTAGATGAACTTAACAAAATATGATGAAACGACGAGGAAAAAATAATTGTGTTAAATTTTTTTGATTTGGTGGAGAGGTTATGAAAGTTTGGTATAAAATTTGGGCAAAGTCTTGGGAAAGACGGTCTTTCCATAGCCTTATGGAAAGACGGAGTTAAATTATAATAATAAAAGGTAAAAGATCTTTGTTGCAATATTAAAGTTTTATTATGCAACGTGTAGTAATTATAAATTGTATAACCCGGTTCATACAACCCGAGAATTTTATTTTAATTTCTTCTAATTTACACTTTAAACATTAGTCTTTCCATGACTTATGGAAAGACCGTCTTTCAAGATACGGACTCATTAGTTAATTTGAGTTAGAATATATTTTGATTTATTTTCTTCCGTAAGAAAGAATCCGAATGAAAGTTAAATTCGGTTTTGTAATCTTAGAGCCGCACGGATATATAAATACTAATGCGGCATACGGGATGGAGGACGGACATTAGTTTAGGGTTTGTTTTAGTTTAATATTTTATCAACTATATTCCCTCTGGAGAACAGGGAAGGACTGTATGCTTTTGGTTTGAATTATATACATCAGGAGAGCATTCTGGTCACAATAATTCCTGGTTTGATTATTTAGTTCGTTGTTATTATTATTAGTTATGTTACGTTTTTATATTATTTATTTGTTTAGCTAAATTATATATCGGCAGAGAATAACGAATGTTAGTTATAAATCACTAACCCTAATTGCTTTATAATTGATTCTTGCATGTTCTTGATTGTTCTTGGTTGAATTTTATTTCTAATATGTTTCAGCCTGATCAACTTGAATGTTTTTAGAATATTGCTATCTAATTTCCGCCAATCCGTAATTGTTGGATGGGATTAGTAAGTGGCACAATCTTGTGAAAAACAGCTAACTAGCTAAGACTGTAATAGCAAGATGGGGAATAATTAAGTGTGCATTACTACTTGCAAATACTTGGGTAATTGCTATATCGGGTTCTTTTGATTCTTAATGCTATCAAGATGTGTTCTAGTTTAGCGAATACTTTCTGGGGACATTTTGGTAAGGGAAACAGTTAGTTAATTATAATTAATTAACTGTCGATAAAGTAAGAAAGAATTGGGGAGGTTAAGCGTACCTACTTTCCTATAACCGATAGATGTGTAAGAATTGATTTATTATTGCGCCTATGATCGATAGTAACTAGCATGAGTTATTCTTAGCCGATATCATTCTCATATAGATTTATTTCTCATTTTTTATATTCATTATTTGCAATTTTAGTGTTAGAAATCATTACTAAAATTAAGGCGTGGTGGCATCACCGAAAAAGGTTTGTGAAATTAGTTGGAAGAAAAATTAAAATGATTGATTTTGCTCCTCGTGGGATCGACCCTGCTTATCACTATACTAATTAGTATTTTTGAGTTGCAGGTATTTGGCGAGTTAAACGACGCTCACCAAGCGGTGGGTGCGCAAAACACTGGCGGCAGTGCTGAGCGGAGGAGCACCAACGGGCGGTGGCCAATGGGTGCGTTTGAAGATGAAGATGATGAAGAAGAAGAAGTTTAGGGGTAGAATAGTCATTTTATTTTCAGTTTTAAGCCTAGAGATATTAATGTCTTTATAGGTTTGGTCAACAATAGATTTCATTGAATCAATATCGGAATTGAACAAAATGGGTATAACTAAACAATTTTATAAAAACATAGGGTTAGTTTCATACTTTCAGTTTTTTACAAGGCCATATCTGCACTTTCACAACACTACTACAAATTAGATTTATCGTAACATTTTTCCTGCAACACTAATTAAAATGTTACAATAACTTGAAAAATGTTACTCAAACCTTTGAAAGTGTTACCTAAATCTTGAAAAGTGTTACCAAAATTTTGAAAAGTGTTTACGCTAAATCTAATACAACATCGCCTAAGATAATACGTGTAAGAGTGTTGCAATAGCTCAACTTAATATTATTAGCACCTAAAGCAACACTTTCAAAGTGTTACATTAGCATTAGTTTGTAGTAGTGCAATTTAATAGGGTTATTTATGCAATTTTCCTAAATAAAATTATCATTTTCTGTATGTTAAATAAAGTTGGAAAGTAGATTAATGGTTCATTTATTTAATTTACAAATATTAAGTTTAATTCAACCGCTATTTTCACATCTTTCAAAAATAATTATGTAAAAAATAATGTGTCAGCAATAATAGAACGGATGAAGTATTTTTAAAACAACAGTGACATATTTTTTTCTTCAGAAAAGTGTTAAAATAAGTTTTCCCTCCTTCCGAGATTATTGGTCTATTCAATTTTTCAAAATCAAACTTGTTAAATTTTGACCGTAATATAAATTAATATATGTATAATAAAAAAAACACGTGAAATATTGATAGATTCATTTTAACATCTATTTTCTTAATATTATTTTTTAATGTGAAAATGTTATATATATTTAGAAATATTGACGGTCATACAAAAAAATTGAAGACCGTGAAAAAAGTAAATAAACAAATAATTATGGGACAGTGAGAGTATATCTTTTGCACCAAATTGCCAAAATAACTCTGTATAATTCAAAAGTTTTAAAATAACCCTAAATTTCCGTCGTAAGTGGACTGGGAAAAATTCGGCGTTGACTGCCTTGAAAATGACCAAAATACTTTTGCTTAGGTTACCTTTTAAAAAATGGACGATTTTACCCTATAAAAAGATAAGGTTAGATAAAAAATTTCTATATAAAAAAAGTTAGATCGATACACTTTTCTAAAAAAGGTTAAATTAGTACATTTAAAAAAAGCTTGAATCAGTACTTACTACATAACTTCAACCAGCAAAAAATAACATATTCCACATTTACTATACCAACTTGATATAAATATATTAGAAAGATAGTGTACACATGATCTAATTTATCATGTAACAGCCATGTACCTATCAGAAATTAGATTAGATCAAACATATTTACGCACTCTAACTTGATACCAAAAAGTGAACAAATTTTCAAACATTTAGAATCAAACTCTCAATTGCAAATAAACACCAGTATATCTCCTAAAACCTTCTTCTTCCCCATTTAAATCATTGTAACACATACAGTCACGCACTGGATTCTCACAAGAAGTTCATGGTTCAACATTCTTAACCTTCGTCAATAAATGCTAGTATACTATTTGGTCGGACTGTTATCCGGCTCTGAAAGTCCGCTGCTATTAACCACCAGGTTCGCTTTTCGAATTAGCGAGTCGAGATATATCCAAGCACCGAGTTTGTGGGATAACCGTTTAGGGGCCCGGACCTACTGCGCATCGGACGCCGCTAGGAAATAGAGAGATATACTGGAGTTTTATTGGATAAAATCCTCCTTCTTTTTCTTAACAATGGTTTGGGGAAAAGAGTTCTAAATTAAGATTTGCAGGATGGCGTAATGGCACGGACCTGTATATACATTATCCTTTTATCATGCAAGAGGATGAAATTTTGGGGTTCATTCGTAGGTTTCCGGGTAGGAGAATAATCGAAGGAAGAAGCGGGGGAGGAGGAAGAAGTGGGGGAGTGAAGAAGAAGTAGAAAAGGGGTTAAATGGTCTTCAAAATATCAGTTTGAGTTCAGGGTTATGTTAGTTTTTTTTAGATTTGATCAACACCGAATTTTTCACATTCAACACCGGTGGGATTATTTCAGCACTTTCGACGAAAATATAAGATTATTTTGACACTTTCGAATTATATATGGTTATCTTGACACTTTTACAAAATTAATAAGGTTATTTTTGTATTTACTTTTTTTTAGTGGTAAAGTTATCCAAATTCATCGATTTTTCTAATACTTAGCTCGATTTGTTCACTCATTTCAGTCGTGATCAAAAGTAGTAGTGCCATAAAAGGGTGGATTTTTTTAGTAAATAAAATAAATCAAAATAGGATTTGAGTTTCATTCTTTGTATTTTGATATTTTGAGGAAGTTTCTCAAATCAATTATATGCAAAAAAAAAATCTTTTTGAACTACAAAACCCATTACTGATATGAGATCTTCACCGACAAGAGTCTAACAGTGTTCTTCTCGACGCTGATAAACTTGAGGGCGGACGGTCACGGCAATGGATGCCATCCACGCCTTCAAGGAGCAGCCCCGGGGCGCCTGATGTGCTGAGCATTTTGATTTTTGGTTTCTGTCGGACGATTCGGGCCATCCTGTCATCTCTTGCAAGGTTTTATTTAAATTATTTTTAATTTATCTCAACCACTATATAATATAAAGAGAAAATTTCAGGAAAAATGATATTTTTCTTAAATTTATGGACAGTGTATTGTACTTTTTACATTAACTGTTATAATTTTTTAAATAAAAATTAAATATTGTATTTTGAAAGTTAAAACAAGTAATAATGTATACTTGAATGTGAAAATATAAAAATATACTCCTCCGTCCCACTAATAACTTCCTATTTTTGTTTTTGGTCCGTCTAACTTCTTATTTCTATTTTTTTTTTATACATTTAATCATAAATATGTGGTCATAACTTTTCCTTTCATTTGATTTATGTGAACCTTATGTCATCACCTATTAAAAATGCCACATAGACTTGTCTTAAACTTTATGTAAAAAGCAATTCGAAACTTTAAAGTGGGATGGAGGGAGTATGATGTAAAAAAAAAATTATCTTTAAATTTCTAAATTTAGTAAGTATGTAATTTAACAAATGCATTGTATAAGGTAAAAACTGTCCATAAGTTTATTGATATGATGCCTGTCATCAGACCCACTCTAATAAAAATTGTTTGTTTTCTATGATTTGGTGTGGTGGTAGCTAGTGTCAACCAGGGATAGTCATTTTGACTATGCTGAACCCAAGTTGTTTAAATATAACATACTAATATTATACATGTGTGTATGTATATGTAACATATGTATGTATATGTACATATGTATACATACTAATATAACATATGTATGTATATGTACTAATATAATACTAATATAAATGTAATATTATATCATACTAATATAACATATGTATGTATATGTAAATATGTATACATATGTATGTATATATCAATGAATAAAATCTAAAGAAACGCATAAATCTTGGTGGAGCTCCGCCCCGCACCTGCTCAAATGGGACGGGTATGAAGGTAGTTTTGGACGGGTATGAAGGTAGTTTTGGTCGGATATGGCGGGTATGAGTATCAAAATCATACCTGTCATTGGTAGTGTGGATCGGGTGTGTATATTAGTTCATACCCGTCTCATCCTCATCTCGCCTCACTAAACCCTTTATATACTCATTAATTTAATGTAAAATAAATTATTATTTATTCATATTGCACATATCTTACCTATAATATTTTTTGTATTAATATATTTATTAAATTTTAATATAAAGTTTTATAAAATGTGAATATTAGCTATTTTTAAAGATAGGCATGAGTACAATAGATATAAAGTGGATAGAGGAAGTCAAATGGATGATGGGACATATATGAGTTTGTATAATACTCAATAGGATGGAGGTGTGTTTTAAATTTATATTCACCATAAATGACAAAGCAGGTATAAATATAAAAAAATTATGTGAGCATAAATATATTTGACCATAATCCACACTCACCCCTCCTCAACACCATCCCTAACTATTGCATTTCAATTGATTAGGGGTGGGGGGAAAATGAAAACTGAAAATCGAACCGAAAATCAAATTATTCAAATTTGAATAACCCGAACTGAATTTAATATACGATTCATGGATATCCAAATTGAATAAATCGAATTCTAAATATAGTTTTTGGATCGGTTTTGGATATTAAAACTCAAAGCGAAACCCGAACCGAATACGAGTTGTAAATAAATAAATAAATATAAAGTAAATTTTAAAACCAAAAAAATAAAGTTGGAGGACCAATATTTATATTTAAAAAATTATCCCAAACTATAAAGCCTAAGTAAACTTGGGGTAATAAGTAAATAACACAAGTTACCCTAAGTAAATTTGTGGAGTGCTTGAAGGATTGAAGAATGTGAAAACTTTGAAAATGAAAATTAAAACGAACTATTTTCTTTAATCTTAAATATAAGTTTAAAATTGATATGGTTGAATTTGTATTGTACTTATTGAATTTTTATTTTGAAAATTTGATTTTGATGATGTAGAAATTAGATTACATAATTTAATTTAAATTAAATTATTCGGTTATAGTAATTATTTTAAAAAATTACGGTAAATTTAATTTATTCGGGTTCAATTTGATTTCACACTAAAATTACATTTTAAATTCGGTTCAGATAATTCAAGTTATTTGTGCTGAATTCAATTTTAAACTTTTTAAGTGAAAAAATAAATAAACCAAAATGAATAAACTAAAAATCGATTAAACTGAATCGACGCCTAACCTTACAATTGATTACGAACAGTAGTTTTTTTAGAATCTGACAATGTAGGTCAGATGGAAAATTTGGACTCATACTATGTTCACGTGGTAGCATACGATGTTCACGTGATCATGCGGTATTATGAGTAGTAGTGGTTGTTGGCGAATTTCGCATTTCTGTTGCCCGTCAGGTGCGCGAGTCTCTTTTTGTCGCTACTCTTTTTTCTTGATTCTTTCCTGGCCTATCTGAGGGTTTTCTTCCGTCAAATAAACTGAAATGGACTGCTCCCTTCGTCCTCACGCTCATAATTTTTTTAATCTAAACATTAATATATTTAACTACATTTAATAACGGTAAATAAAAAGATATTTTTGAAAAACTACTTGTTATAACGAATCCAACAATATCACATAATATTATTGTTTATACATATCTATTCAAGTATGTGGTCAAAGTTGGACAGTGAATAGTGACATAATGTGAAGTGTGCAGTTTGAGATGGAATATAGGAAGTGCTCCCTCTATCTCAGGTTAAATCGCAAAACAAAAATAATCACCCTGTTTAAACAATATGTTTAGGGGTGGCAAATGGGCGGACGGGTCAAATACGGGTTGGGTAAAATGGGTAATTAAAAAATATGGGTATGACCC
>JAULKM010068526.1:0-12033 GCA_032355605.1 Rubia tinctorum
TCCAATTCCATAAATATAGGGATTTACCATAAAATCATAATGCTTCCATTCGGCTGAACAATATATTGCATAATCTCTAATTCCCATAAATCAAAATTCGTCGCAATATTCATTCCGCAAATTTGCACGTCTACTGTCCATTCGGTATATGTTCCAACATGGTAAGTTTTCTTCTTTACCATAAGTTCACAAATTTTCAATTAATTAATCCATGAGATCACATATGACTTTACATTAAAATAAAATCCCAGGAAATTGCATGGGCATGTGTGTTGCAAAGAAACAAAATTGAAGCTTTGTATTAGATGATAAATAATGGAGTAACGAAAAGTGTAGTGAAACCGTCCCAAAGTTGTGCTCAAAAGTCGCCGGTCAAAAAATTTGAAATTAACCCATATGGATTTATATTTTAACCTATGTGAGTTGAAACCCGCGGGTTTACCCATATAAGTTGATAAATATACTTATATGGGTCAATATGTGGGATGATACCTGCGGGTTTACCCATTATTTACCCGCGGGTAGAGAAATTTTTAACGCGAGGGTTGAGCGGTTTCAACCCTACTCATTTTTTATCCGACCCCTTTTAAAACCATTATAAAATGGGTTGAAATGGGACATACCCATGTTTTTTTCCTACCCATATTAGCCGACCCATATTTAACCCATCCGCATCCCGGATTTCTATTTCGGTATTTCCTTATAACACCGGATTAGAACGGCGATTCTTCTCCACCGGAGTTAAGCTCTTACGCGGCGCTGGAGTTGAGCCTGCGGCGGCATTGACCTCGCAAAGGGCATTCTAATTAGCGGCAATTTCCAGCTCCACCATGTCTTTCCCTAGCTCACGGGCATGCCTCTACAATTTACGAAAAAAATCTAGGCTTCCTGATGATTTTGTTGCTGATGTTATCCAAATGCTACAAGTGAAGAGAGAACAGGCGCCTTGGAAGCGTTTAGGTTAATCCGTTGATGAGAATTCACCGTTCAGTCTAGTCTAGTAAGTTTTTTACTATCTAATCAATACATTCAATCTGATTCTGATGATATATTTGTATTTTCTATAACATGGTTTCTATTCAATCTGATTCTGGTGATATATTTGGATTTTGTGCGATCTATTTCTGTTCCAATTGATCACATTTTATGTTCATGATTCCTTTCCCGAATGTATGTGTGTGTGTGTTGTGTGTCTAATGTGTGTGTTGTGTGTAGTTTTAAATAAATGATACTTGCTAACTTGTAAGTGATGTTGAATGTGTACAGATTTCGAGTATTTTTTCTATGCTTAGGTGTTAACACAATGCTTGAATTGTGTGTGTGTGTTGAATTTTACCCACTAAAACTATTTTTCAGCAAGGGGACGTGTGATGATGATTGACTTATCGCAGTCAGGGTCTCTTGAAGTAAGTCAGGTACGATCTTTTTATTTTATATGGTGTTTTATGAAAGTGACACAGTGAGAATTGGTGTTTTTTTATTTTTTTATCTGATTATGATCACATATGGTACTAATGGATTATTATTTTTTCCTCAGCTTGAAGAAAGTGAGCCCTTTGTCTTTGAACTCTTGACCCTTCTTCCAACAACCATTGTTGATCTCGAGCCTCATTTGATCAATACTTTCTATGAATCAGTCAGCCTGCATCTATTAGCAATTTGATCTTTGATTTATTGCTCCCTCGGTTGAAATCTTATGTTAGCTCATTGTTTTGTTTGAGCTGTAATTGATTTCTCTGCAACTATTTTAGGTTGGTCACATGATTCAAGCCAAAACTGATGCCCCAAAAGATATGTATATTTGAAGAGATTAATGCATCCTCCCAATCAAGTAAGTTGCTTTCTATCCAGGATTTTAACATGTATGGCATGTGGCTAATGAGTTTGTATCATGCAGAGATTAAACAAGATTATGGGGAAAACTCGTCTTAAGTGTTGATAAGTTGAAAGATCCAGATATTATTAAGGCAGTGCTCAATATATTGCAAGTGTTGCACTGTTTTTTAATATTTCTGGTTGTCTGTGTTTTCATAACCATGCCAATGCCTTGTTAATATAAAACATATTTTGATTGATGCAGACTAATACTAGTCCTGCAACCTCGCTTGGTTATGGACATGCTCACTATTCATAGGTACGAGGGTTACCTCATTTTCAATTAGTCTGATGGTGTGTAATTGTTACAGTTGGCAGTAGCCATAATTTTCATGTGCAGTGGAATTAACATCATTTGTTTTTTTCAACTTTCAGATCTCAAACTTTTCCAGTTATTGTAATTTGACTCTTGTGCACGTCATGATGCTTTCGTTTATTACATCAAACATATTAACATTGAGGTAATTTCTTGTTTGAAATTTGAATCTTATCCTTAGATCCATACCAAGTTCAGCTAGATTATCTTATTTATTACCGTGATGAATGAATATCATAGGTTGTTGTGCTAGAAGTATCGAAATCATGCAACTCAATACACCTTAACTAATGCTAATATTTGTTTCTATGTATTTTTAAATTGATATGAAAATCATTACATTCAATATGTTAGTCGTAGTTAAATGGCTAATTTATGTAGTGTTGATTGCCTGTAGAAGTTGTTGTTTGACAAGGGAACTTACAAAGGTTTCTTGCTTACGATGGAACCTCTGAGAACTCGGAACAAAGTAAGTTTTCCATATTGGTTATGCACTTTCATAGTTACCTTGTCAATTGGTATCTGATAAATTTTCTTTGAGATGTAGGTACAAGGTGATGTAGGAAATGATGTGATGTGTAGCTACATTTCGCTGAGTTTTCAAAAGGAATCCATTAAAAAGGAATAGTGTATAAATTACATGAGTTTTAGTCTAACCAATACGAACTATCAGGAAAAACATGTATTACAATGTCTAGCCCTATAATTGTCAAATTCTCATATTGTGAGTACATCAGTATAACATTAGTTAACTGGATTTATGATTGTAGTTGTATACGATGTGCTTAGTTTGACATGGGTAAACTAGATTTTCAATATTTAAACACATCAACATTAGCAAAATAGTTTATTCACTTATTTGATCATTTATATTAACAAATATACACTTTCAGGTCGTAGGGGATGTTCTGAGAATTCACCAGATCCTAACAAACCTCATCAGGTATTTTCTTGCTTCTAGCTTGCTTTTGCATGTATTACACTGTCACGCTTTTTGACACATTTGACTTAATATGGAATGCTGGAGATAACTGTGTTCTTGAAACTTTAGCATAATAAATATTACTGCGTTGAGCTCAACTTTGGTATCTAAAATTTTCAGGTATATATGAAAGACCTTTTTTATAAGCTTGCAAGAAATCTTCTTACATAATTTGAAGAAGAAATTTTCGTAGTGATTTTTGAAAAACTTCTCCACCTAATGCTTTGAGTCTACAATACTGAATATCTCCATGTTATTATCGATTGTTCTTCTCTTGGCAATGTTTCATGGACAAATTTTGAATATTCACAGCAATGCATTCAAGTTTTACCCATGGGAGGAGAGTCGATATAAACCAACTTCCTCCTCAAACGTTGGTGCTATATTTGTTCCAGGTAATGTTTATTTATTAATGTTTAATCCATTGTGGCAGCTGGTTTTATTGTCGAAGTGTGTTAACCTCCGCACTGGTCTCCATTTGGTTTTGCTTTGATTTTTTAAATATGCTGCTTAACTGTGATTTCAGTGTTTCTACTTTATATGAAAAAAGAAAAAAACATATCTTTCACAGCTCATACTCTTTGCAGTGAAGGAAATCATTATTTTTGCTTCTTTTTTTCGTGGGTCAATGCTGCATTTTGATTGTGCATGTTGAAGATTGTATGTGTTTGTAGATCTTGTACATGTTTGTATATTTTGATTTCATGCAGATGGAAGATTACTTGTATTGGTATATATATGATTTGATTGATTGAATTGTTGAATTTTCAATGTGTTTTACTAAATTTTTTAATCAATTACCACCAAATGGATAAATTATGCAGATGTTGGGGTGATTGCCGAGAGAGCTAGGATAGGGTTAGGACTTTTTGTGAAGTTAGTGAAATTATGTGGGTTGATTAGTAGTTATTAGAAGTTAGCATGTTGAATAGCAAATATTGGAAATAAACATACTGAATTGTAAATTATTGGAATTTTGGGCGTTGAATTTTAATTAGTAATTTTAAAAATTTCTATAAATATATTTTTTACGCTTTCAGGTGTAGAATATATTTGTGACGCTTCTAGCTGGAGCATATTTTTGCGACGCGTCGAAGTGTAGCGCTCATATAGACGCTCCATAAAGCGTCACTAATAATTTTAGCGATAATTTTTTATGTCACAAACGTTTAAAAAAAGTCCTAATATGTTTATATTAGGATGCAAACAAGCGACCCAATATACAATTATAAATCACAAAAAAAGACCCAAAAAATATAATAGGACGCATAGAAACAACCATATATCTTATTTATAGGATCGCTTAATACAGTAACTCAGGATCTATAGGGACTTGCGATAACGGATCGTTTATGGGACACTTTTCAAAAGCGTCATATAAATAGAAGCGTCTCAATATAGAACTATTGGGACACATTTTAGCGTCCCAATAACCTGTTTAAGTTGTAGTGTGAATAAATATGTATTTGCCTCCATACATTAATAGTAGTATGCTATTGTAATCGTGGTTAGGTGTTTTCCCAAAAATATAAATGATTATTTTCAGAAAAAAACTAGCTCTGAATCCCGAATTTACCAATAAAAAATTTGGGCACAACAATTGATAAGCATGCGTGCACCTAGATTGTAAAGTAGGCAAAGACTGCAAAGTTGATATGTTTTCCATCAAAAACATGTGATTTCCCGCACTTATACTTTTGATCCCCGTGAAGTTGGAATCCCAAAATATTCATGCGAAATGTAGATATGTAGAACGGTGGTGTTTTTTGATTTGTTTGTAAAATTTCATAAACTGCACCAGGATCATCCATGAGAGTACACGTAGATTTGTAGGTTTCAAGCAATTATAAATTGTGTGAACGACCAACTTGATGTATTTAATGCTCCGATTGGTATAAAGTATGTTCCGCATACAATTTGATTAATATTATCAAGTGTACAATCTCTACATGCAACAATAACAATAATAATAATATATAAATCTATTCAAAATATAATAATTATAATGATGATATAATAAAAAAATTACAATAATATAATTAATAATTTAATAATAATAATTTATTTTATTTTATTTCTTGAACATGAATAAAATTGTAAAATAATCAATAAGTATATTTCAAAAATAATAAATATAGAAAAGTATGGAATGAAAATGATATAACTTGCCTCATCTAAATTTAAAATTAAAAAACAAAATTAATAAAAATATTACATCAATATGCTATC
This sequence comes from Rubia tinctorum, assembly GCA_032355605.1. Taxonomy (NCBI): domain Eukaryota; kingdom Viridiplantae; phylum Streptophyta; class Magnoliopsida; order Gentianales; family Rubiaceae; genus Rubia; species Rubia tinctorum. The sequence goes on from JAULKM010068526.1 coordinate 5,403, forward strand.
AAGACAAACCATACCTAGTTCTAATGATTTTGGATATTTGCTTGTGATCTTTTGTACTCTTTCATCCATACTTGATGTATCTCAGGAAAAAAAATAGATAAAAGTATTTTTATAAACCTACCTAATTCACATAAGTGCCAATATAACATTTTGATAGTTGAAAGTGCAAACATAACCTTAGATAGTTAGTGTAAGTGCAAACATACCCATTCCGGCAGATTTAGGCCGAAATTAGATGAAAAGTCGATTTTGCCCCTCTGAAAAAAGTTAAAATGAAAAAAAATGAAATTATATTTATACCCTCCAAAACCCTTTTCTTTCTTCTCCTCCATTTCTTTCTTCTTCTTCTTCGCCATTTCTTTCTCATTCTCTTTTTCAACAATTCGCCACCGCCTATCCGCCCTAACTCCACCCCACTGTGAAACCCAATTCTTCCAGTCGTGAAACCTTTTCTCTTCTTCTTTTCACCCGGTGTCATTTTCTGCCTTCCTTCCTATCTCATGGATTCTTGATTTTGTGGGTCTATCCTCGGCGGGTCAATGTCGTTGAAGTAGCTCTGGGCTAGTAAAGTGGAGGAAATTTTGGGGTGGTGGAGTGGCAAGCTAGCGAGCTTCGAAGGCTAGGGATTTATGACTGCGGGGGCTGGGGTTGTGGGTGGTGGCGATGGGCGGTGGAGTGGCGGGCTTCGCATGTTAGGGTTTTACTGCAGCGGGGCTCAGGCTGGGAGTGGTAGCGGCAGGTGGTGGAGTGGCGGGCTTCGCAAGTTAGGGTTTCACGGCAGTGGGGCTGTAGGTGTGGGTGGTGGCAGGGTTGGGGCTTGGAATAGTGGAGTGACGAGCTAGCAAGATTCGCAGGATTGGGTTTCAAAATAGGATTGGGTTTCACGGGAGGGGTGGTGGCGAGGTTAGGGGTGGGGGTGGGGGTGGTGGCGGGGTACAGGTTGGGTGATGGTGGTGGGGTGGCGATCCGGTGATGACATGAGGTCAAAATTGTACTAACACTTATAGGTTTTATGTGTAAGGGCATTTTAGACATTTTATGTGCGATCAACGTCGATCAACGTCGAAAATGGTGCCTTAGGGTTTTATTGGCACTTTCAAGACTGCGGGGCTGGGGTTGTGAGTGGTGTGGATGGGCGGTGGAGTGGCGGGCTTCGCATGTTAGGGTTTCACTACAGCGGGGCTTAGGCTGAGGGTGGTAGAGTGGTGGGCTTCCCAAGTTAGGGTTTCACGGCAGTGTGCTGTAGATGTAGGGATTCACGACTGTGGGGTTGGGGTTTTGGGTGGTGGCGACGGGCGGTGGAGTGGTGGGCTTCGCATGCTAGGGTTTCACTGCAGCGAGGCTTAGGCTGGGGGTGGTGGCGGAAGGTGGTGGAGTGGCGGGCTTCGCAAGTAGGGTTTCACGTCAGTGGGACTGTAGGTGTAGGTGATGGCGGGGTTGGGGCTTAGGATGGTGGAGTAACGGGCTAGCAGGCTTCGTAGGATTGGGTTTCACGGGAGGTGGTGGTGGCGAGGTTAGGGGTGGTGGTGGGGGTGGTGGCCGGGTGAAGGTTGGGTGATGGTGGTGGGATGGCGTTCCGGTGATGACATGAGGTCAAAATTGTCCTAACACTTATATGTTTTATGTCCAAGGGCATTTTAGTCATTTCATGTGCGATCAACGGCTCAACGCCGAAAATGGTGTCTTGGGGTTTTATTGGCACTTTCATCAAATAGTTAGGATTGTTTTTGTACAAAAAATTATGTGAGTGTTATATTGCACTTATGCCACTGGGTGGGGTTATATTGGTATGTATCCCAAAAAGATAAAATCTTGTTGAAAAATCTCTTCCTTTTTGGTTGCATGCCATCTTGACTCAAAGTAAGCTTTTTCAATTTATATATTTATACTGACTCGACCTCTCATCCATCACACTCATACTTATATTAAATTAAAAATAAAGATGAATACTGTCATTGCAGAAGTATATAATTTACCATATCATTAATTTGAAAAGATAACTAGATAAGTCATACTACAACCCTTGTTTCTTATCAGTCAAGATTAAAACAAGCTCACCAACTCATCACAATGTCAACATTGCAAAAGCGTACACCTAATTAAAAGGCACATATATTGAGCTCATTTACACATAGTCAATGGCGGAACTAGGACAACATTTAGGGGGGGCTTATTTATACAGGCAAAATTTTTTTTCGGACGCTAGATTATGTTGGTAATTTTTTCCAGGCACTAAATTACACTGATTTTTTTCTTCTAAAAACTTAATTTGACATATATAAACAAAATCCGCTTGAATAATGAAGTGGGTATAAAATAAATCAAAATTTACAAATACAACAAATCACGTTTGCTATTATTCCATCTTGTTAATTAATGAATTTATAATAACATAAATAACGTTCTAAAAATAAAATTAGTGAGAAAATTAATGAGATTTTTTTAAAGGAAGGGGTTGGGCATGAGAGTAGTTGGGCCTATTTATCAGGTTTCTTTTTATTCCTTTGACGAGAACAAAACGACGTCATTTCACTTATACTAAAACGACATCGTTTTGTTTAATGAAAAACAAAAAAAATCAAAAATCATAAAATGACATCGTCTTCTTTAGAGCTCGTCGGAAAGTGGAGCTGAAAGCTTTGTTGAGGGGGCAGAATCTATGGACTCCAATAACTCCTAGACCTAAACTCCGAGCCACCGGATCTTGGGGGTGGCGCCAGCACTCCCTCGCTCCCCCTGGTTCCGCCCATGCACATAGTTGGAAAATGATGGTTAAAAGGTTGAAATTCGTCAACATTTGGGCATCGTTTTGAGGGGGATCCAGATGGATTTAGTGTCGGTGAATGTCATTTTTGTGTTCTCCTCTGCTAGTACTATAAAATTGACAATTTAAACTCTCAAAACGGATCAACAGTGAATGAGATATGGATGTTTGAAATGTCACACTTGAAAGACAAAAATTGGGCGGAAATTGGCATAGGATAAATTTTCTATGGACTGTCTAAAACGCGTATGGGTCGCGTGGAAGTATCTAGAAGGCCCAACCGCGTAATATATATGGAATTAATTGTGTGTAATTCTTAAGAGATAAGAACGAAAAGATTTCATATTTTGTGTGATATCTTTTCTGAAATGAATATGCGGTTTACCATGTTTAATACGCTGAAAATTATTGTGCAAATATTTCTTCCATTTCTAGCAGATTTAATTCGAGTATTCTTGAAATGTTTTCGGATTTGATGAGTTGGTGATTGGAGGATATTTTCTCTAATTACAGAAAATCAAAATATCATGTTTCCATGATTAGGGTTTCTTAGAGCAGTATAAATAGAGCCTCTAAGTCAGTCATGAAACTCACACCATTTCTCAAGTTTCTCCATATTCTAAACTTAAGTTTTCTTTATGTCTTTATCGAAATTTCCGTCTGTTGCTCTGTCGAGGTGTTAGTCCTTCGGGCCTTGCGTGAATCCGAGGTAACTCTTACATGTTAATTGTTACTTTCGATGATTTTATCCTAGGGAACAATGTCCACGAGGGACTCATTCATTTCAAGGGTAGCAAGTTACTCGTGACTCTATCACTTTGTTTTGCTTGAAACGTGACTTATTTATTGTTAATATATCACATGTGTGCTTTAATTATTCGTAATTTAAGCTTTCCGATTGTATGCTTAAATAGTTAATAAAAGTTTATTATTCTTGCATATGTAAATTGCTCGTACAATTTTCATTATTTAATTTTTGCATGACATAATGATATATGTCCAACAGTATTGAAACGAATGAGTTTTTGTTGAGTTATATTGATTCGAATCTTTGAAACTACATTAATAAGATCTGTTTGGAACTTTATGAGATGATAATTTCATGCAAGTAATGCATGCTAAATTAGGAATTATATTGATTGAAAAGTGCAACCGAATGTTTATCTGTTTCCAATGAAACCTGCATATTCATGCCTTAATTCTGAGTGAATTTCGCATGTCTGATTTGATCTTGGAATTTGGATAGAAACTTTACATTCTAAATGTGCTTGCCTTTTGAAATTGTATTACTAATATTAAAGGCTAAAAAATTGATTGCATGCTGAATTCTGTGATTGCTATTAAGGAAATTGCATGCCTTAATTGGGTGAATATTTGCGCTTTAATAATAATGGAAATTATTTCGAGTAGAAAATTTTGAAATTCATTTATTTTGTTAAAATCATATTGAGAAATTTGTTATGTATAATTATTTTAAAATATTGTACTGCAATATGAGATGTGTACATATTTAACGATAAATAAATTTTTTATGCATGCATTGGAGAATCCGAGTATACACAGTTGTAAGTCTCTTATGAGAAACTCGACATGGAGGTACGACAAGATTTATTCCGTGGTACATGAAAGGGTTGACTTTTAGTCAGATCTGTAACCACAGTTTCGCAAACTGAGATATATGGTACGTAAGGATATTAAATTACATGGCATGACGTGAATGTGGAAATATGCTAATTACGTGATATTCATGCTCATGAGATTAAATGTTGATATGGTCAGTAATCATATTTGATTCTTTGCATGAAATATTGAACCAAAATTAGAAGAAAAAAATGCCACGAGTTGGGAATGTTGAATCAAGCATTATTATTCCTTTTAATTATGAAATTACATGAAAGTAGTGCATATGTTTGGAAATTATGAAACATGTTAATTTCTTAAGCCCTCGAGATGTTAGAGTATTTGTTTAAATACTTGATCAAATGAATAAATACCTATTTTGCATAGTATGATAATTTGGTTATGTGAGTTGTTTGTGTTGGTTTAAACTTTTAAACCATATTTTTGTGAGAATGTGTTGCTTGTGATTTATGACGAGAATCTCATGTGATAAAACGTTAAACTTCATTTGCAAATAAATATGAAATCTCTCGGCAAGGGTGTAATATATATTTGTGCATGAATGATGTATGTGACATTGGGTTATTTGATCCATGATGCATTCCCTTTGATTTAGGGGTTGGTTTAGCTGCATACACGAAATTTTTAAGATTTACGTTGTGTCTAAAATTGTTCATGCTTTCATATGCTATGATTATGTTGTTTGGGAAAGTGTCATTATGATGAATTGAAGGTTTAACAAGGCTATTCCCAATAATTGGCTATCTTGATTAATTGCATACAAGCATAGGACTCGCTAGTGGCAATTTTGGGTTGTATGAACAGAGCATATGGGCTCGACGTTCAACATACTTTGGTTATTTTGTATGACCTAGAAAATATTGAACATGAACACATTACTTTACAACTATGTCTAGGGTATTGGTTCTTGTGAACCATGGTATAAACCCTAAAGAATTAGTTTTCATGACTATGCGAAAATGCTGGGAAAATCTCAAGAATTTAACTGAGAAACCTAAGAATCGCGAGATTGGGAATCCCAGAACTTTTGGTCAAATCTCTTGATCTATGGTTGAAAAATCTAAGAATTATGAGATTGGGAATCCCAAGACATTTGGTCAAATCTCTAGATTTTTGTTTGTAAAACCTTAGAATTATGAGATGAGGAATTCTAAGACATTTGGTTTGGGAACCCCAAGACAAGAATTTTTAAGAAACTTAACATGTGTGGGGATGTTCAATAAAACAGCCCAATGTGGGGGTAGACGAAAACCTAAAAATTCAACGACTATATAAATTTTGATAGGTACTCGAGATGAAAAGTCATTACGGGAGACTTAAATCAAGTTGATCGAGTCAATAATGGAAGGGACTAGAACTCTTGTCAAGAAAATTCAAATTTGAGTTGGAAGGACTTTAACTCGAACTAAGAGGGTAAACTCAAAATGGAGTCGAGCAGTGCACTCGAACTTGAGTAGAGCAACCGACTCAATGTGTTTCGAGTACAAAGGCACTCAAGTTGATTTGAGAAGTCTAAAGCCAAGTGACTTTAAAATAGCCATGAAATTGTGTGGAGTTGGTAAACTCATGCTGCACCTTAACGAGAGTTAATCGAATCCTCGATTATTTGATACTACATATGTTGTGGTAGTGGTCATTCAAGGATGAACGATTAACTGAGACTGGAAAGTTTAGTTATCTCTAATTCCAAGAGAGTTGAAGGAATAAGAGTGACTTGCACAATAAAATATCAATACATGAAAGTGTTATGATTTTTTAAAGGATCTAGCCCCCAAAAAAATTTATGGGTAAGAACCTAGTGTTTCATTCGTTATTGAACACGCGAGACATTTATTAAGAGGAGTTTGTAAATAAATAAAACCACTTACATGATGCATAGAAACCATATGTGGTTGTGTATGACCGTGGCGGTTAATACATAGAATCCTTTGGTGAAGGTGAGTCACAATGCAAAAACATTCGCAAGGTCATGTGGTGGTTGAATGAAATCGCTAGAAATTATCAAAGCGATGTGGGGGAGCCTTCACGCTGGCTAGAGATCTTTTAAATAAGATACCCCAAGAAGGAGAAAAAGAAAACTCCTCACAGAGCCATCCTAAAAGTTCTTTTGAATGTGGGGGTTGGCGTATTGCGAAAGTAGTAAAAGGGGTACTTAAACAATATCTTTACTAGATATGCACAATGTTGAAGTGCTATCAATTTCTTGAAATTTCACAAGAAATAATA
>JAULKM010068537.1:0-12033 GCA_032355605.1 Rubia tinctorum
TAATTAATTCACACGAAATTCTATCCAAAAGAATTACCGTAATTAATTCACACGGTTTGGGCGTCCAAAAATAAAAAGGAAAATTCGGGTCGGGTGCAACATGATTTCTTTTGTTGAGCATAATTTTCCAAATCAACATAATTTTCCAACAAGATTTCTTTTGTTGAGCATCCCCAATCCTTGATTGAGAGGTTGCTCTTTTGTTTTAGAATTTCAAAACACAGGTTTTGGAGATTGCTTTCCTTAGGAAAGAGGAGAGGCTTTGGAATTGCTTTGCGAGAGAATGATCAGAAGAAGAACTTGGTAAGTAATATAATTTTGTAGTTGGAACTAATGATAGAATCTATAGGTTAGCATCCTCACTTAGATTGTTATTCTTTTGATAAGTAGGTCTGGGTTCTCTGTCTTTTTTTTTTAAACCCGTGCTATATAGGTTTCAAGCTGTGTCAAAATGAAGTTTTTTTTAGCTGTTCATTCAAGTGTGTGGATCTATGTGTTGTGTATGTAGTATCTTGGTTGATCCGGTAAATATATCTAAGGTTTATGTTCATGAGTTCTCTTGTGTTGCATTCATGACTTTCCATTATGCTATTTTAAACCTTCTGAATCTTGGGATGAAGTTTCTTGTTTAACTTGTTCGGTGTTCATACAGACTGATTGTAGGATTTTTGGTCTAGGCTGAGGGGAACTGAAATGATGAATTGTGTCGTTAATGTTGTTCAGATGATTGTATTCATATGCTTAGTTTCTTGTTCCTTGCATAATGACGTTACAAGATGACACTCTAAGCTGCTTCTGGATGTTCCTATTGTACCTTAATACTTGTACAGTTTTTAAGAATTGTTGATAATTGGATCTTACTTATGCTTCTTATTCTGGATGATATTCTCTCTTCTTTCCTAGAAAAATTGTATTTCGGAGGTTAAAATGATTGATATGCTCTTAATTAGCTGGCTACCTAGAATCCTAGTATGAAACCAGGATATATTTCTAAGTCATTCTGAATCCAAAAGTTCATCGTCAACTGTGAGACTTGTTTTTCATAAAGAAATTTAATGCTCGTACTGGGAGTGATGCCTAATTGTAAAGTGCAGTAAGGTTATGTTTACTTTGCATGGCTGGTTGTTGTTGGCAGCCTTATTTTCTTAAGTGGTGTCGTAGATCGACAGTAATTTTACTCTGTCTTGATTGTCTGGTTACCTTTTCCCCAAGGCATACTGTAGATATAACCCTTATCTCATCTTTCACTTTCAGTATAAACTACTTAAACTCGCTTGAGATTTTCTACTTGTTCTTATCGGATAAATCACAGGGGCTTTCTGTGAATTTGTTGGTTGTTCTCTTCATTTAGAAACATGGCTTTGATCGAGACGCTGATTCCATATCATTTATGTTACTTTGTTCCTTTTAAGGAAGCTGCAAATTTTGTCTCCAAGTTTTGTTTCACCTCTTACACTTTATCTCATTTAGAAAACATTGGTAATTGGGTTATGTGCCATTCTTACCTGTGTGTGCTATGCTGCTCTTTCACCTAACTTTCTTTATGATCAAGCTCTCAGTACTTTAATCCATTTATCATGATATGTGATGATCCTAATGAGGCAATGTGAATCTCATGATTTATGTGCTCCCTGAGTCCAGAAAGGGCTCATTCAGTTAATGCTTGGGAAAATAATGCAGTCATGTTCCGAAATTGTACCAGATATGCATTTTGCGTTTGTTATCCTTTCGGTGCTATTTCTACTCCCTGAAAATTTTGTCTTCTTGAAATTCCACTTCTTTTCGGCTGTAACAATAAACATGAGAGATCATTATACTAACTGTGTTGTAATTTTTCATCCTCTTGCCCTGACTATCTTCAGTTGTTGCTTGTCTCTTAACTATCTGGAATTTATAACCTCTGTGCATTCTTTTTACAAATTAAAAATGAAAATATTTGTTCTTACTTCTGAGTCTTGGAAGGAAACACATATGGTTGAAGTTTCTTCTTGTTTTACTTCCTGCACTGCTTTTCGTCATAGTGGTACTACAATTCTTTGCTGACTTTTGTATTCTTACTCAGCCTTCTTTATTTATTTTTATTTTCATCCTTTTGTATTTCATTTTTCATTGTTTACATTATATAATAGAAAGACCATTCTTTAAAACTCAAGGGCAGTATTTTCTGGATCTCAATATACATCCTGTTATACTCTGTATGTGCATTAATATGATAACACAATCACACACACTATTATTGCAATATATTAGTTTTCTCGTGTTTATGTAGTTGAAATCATTGTTATTTGTTAACACAATTTTATATTATTATCATTTTATTGTATTGCAGATACCGACGAACATATCGAATCTTGTGAGTGATCTCAAATTTGTTAACACAGTTTTCTTTTCTTTTAATTTATCTAAATGATCCAGGCATGCTGAAGGTTTGGGATATTTCGTTATCATACTATCATGCTTTGCATATTTTTTTATTACTTATTATAAATATCATTACGTGATTGCTTCTATACTCTATGACTTTGTGATCTTCATGTTATACATTATTGCTTACTTGATTAATAGCTTGGACGTGATATGATCAATTGTTGGATGTATACTTGATTTCTTGAATCCATCGCTTGCTTGAAATCTACCTTTCTTGAACTTGATATTGGTCAGTTGTGTACATGATCACCAATTACTTGCTTCAATGTGACTATAGACACGTCATTGAACTACAGTTAGTATAAGCTCAACACCCAGGGAAAAATGTAAAATTCTAAAAGCTTAAAGAATTTATAATATACCTTGTTCTAAAATTTTATACAAGTATATTTTTAAATTTTAGTTAATTATTTATCTTGTTCTTTCTACTACTGAATCCTGGCGTGAGCTAGGCAGACACTTGATTACAGCCTCTTCAATAAGTAGGGAGGTGAAATCAGGGTGTCACGTCAAACTATATTGAAAACATCCATTATTATCATCTAAAGTTAATCCAAAAAATGAAAACGTCAACAAAAGGAATAAACACTACAAAAAACCAACCATAATCCAAAAAAACTACAAACATCAACCCCTATCACTTAAAACTTATTTAAAAAATGAAAAATATCAACATGATAGAACACAAAACTAAAATGTCATCAATAAAATATCCTCAAGAGTATAAACTATTCACTCTGATAATTATAAAGCATCAACAATTTTTTTTTAAAAACTACAAATATCAACCTACATCACCCCAAAGCGACAAACATCAACTCCTAACACTTGAACCTCATCCGAAAAATGAAAAAAAATCAACATAAAAAACACTACAAACATCAACTCATATCACCAAAACCTCAATCGGAAAATGAAAAACATCGACATGATAAAAAAATAAAAAAAAGTACAAATGAAAAGGATCAACATGAGAGGAAAAAAAGCTACAAATATCAACCCATATAACCCAAAAAAACTACAAAATATCGACTCATATGAACTAAACTCATCCGAAAAATGAAAAACATCAACACGAGAGGAAAAAAACTAAAAACATCAATAGAAAACCTACGATACCTCAAGAGTATAAAATATATACTATGAAAATCATAAAAGATAAACAATATTTTTAATTATTATTTTTTACAAATATCAACCTATATCACCCAAAAACTACAAATATCAACTCCTAACACCTAAACCTTATTCGGAAAATGAAAAACATCAACATGAGAAAAAAGAAACTACAAACATCAATTCCTATCACCAAAACCTCGGCCGGAAAATGAAAAACATCAACATGAGAAAAAAACACCACGAGCATCAACTCATATCACCTAAATCTCAGCCGGAAAATGAAAAAAACATGAGAAAAAAGACACAACATCAACTAACATCACTTAAATCTCACCCGAATTTTTTTAATAAAAAATCACTAACAAAGATTAAATTGTCAAATTAAATATCAACTTTAAACGCCAAATTGAAAACATAAACATCAATTACAACTAACAAAACATCAACATAAAATAATAAACATCAATAAATGATAAATTGCCAAATCAAATATCAACTCCAAAACGTCAAAACAAAAAAATCATAAACATCAACTACATCCAACAAAACATCAACCAAAATTCATAAAAAAATAAAAAATTAAATTGTCAAAATAAATATCGAATATTTTCAAATCAGTAATTTCATCAACTTGACTGAACTGCACAAACAATGACACAGATGCTATCCAAATGCACCAAATGCAAAATACATGTACAACAATGATAAAAATACAAAAAAAACAACACAGAAAGATCACCAATTCCATGATACTGCACACAAATAATATTGCACGATTTCCTTTTTTCTCTTTTAACACTGTGCAGTTTTGTTTCTCATCATATTGAATTCAGTAAATAAAGAAGAGAGATGAAGAGTACTGTTTAATGTAGTTTTTTTTGGAAGCATCGCCTAAAAATGAGAGCAGACATATGAAGCTTCTCCATCTAATTGCGATGCCGACGCGAATTAGGTAGGTGGTTTTACCGGATGCCTAATTGCGGCGCTGACGCGAATACGTAGATATCACCAGATTCGCCAAATTGCACCGCCGCCGATCTCCAGTCTAAGATCGAACATTACGGTGAGGATACTGGGAACTTGAGCTTCATCACATCTAGTTGCAGAATCTCGGTCGTTGTCGCTTATCGGAGCACCGGCGTTCTCGAGCTCGAATCTGGCAAATTTTTGGTAACGAAGGTTGATTATCGGCTTCGGCAAAGAGAATCTGGCGGAGCGAGTAGTGAGGACGACAGATCCGGTGAAGTGGCACGGTGGACATCAAATTTCTGGTAGTTCAAGCGAGATCCCAGCGACGGTGGAGGTTTCTGGCGATAGTGACGGTTACCGGCTGAAGTTCCCGGCGAAAAAAGAAAATGAGAATGAATTTGATTTATGAAATTGTGATATATATATAGACCAAAATTTCTTATATTTGCAAAAAAAAGCCCTCCATTTTTTCTTGTTATTTTAGAAAGAACCCCATGTCAATTAAAAACTTATTTTAATTATATAATGATCTCTGCCTAAAATTTAGACTGCCTTAAACATGACTTTGTGTTATATTAAAAGATAAATTTGCCATATGAAAAAAATGATAGGTCTATAATGTCCTTAAAGCCTAATTTTCTTTTCTCCTTCTCTTTCTTTTTTCCTTCTCCGCCACTTCTCTCATTTGCTTCCCCGCTTCTCTCATTTTCCTTCTCCGCAACTAGGGCTAACCCTGTGTAGAATTTTCTCCACCCCACCTTCAGTTGCGTCGTCATTTTCCACCATCCTTGGCGAATGAAAGTTCGAGCACCTTAGATTCAGATTGAGAAGAGAAATCAGAGAAAATATGTTGGCGGCGAGTTCAACTCGGAAACGTGGATCGACGACAAGTTCGACACAGATATGATGGGTTATAGCTCGATTTTCTAGCGATGTCAACCACTCGCTTTTTTCACAAAGTTGTTGATAGTGATGCCCGATCTTGGCGACCTTGGCGACCTTGATGTGTTAATTGGGCTGGCGGGGAAGAGGAAGATGAAGGGTTGAGTGGCGGGACGAGGAGTAAGACGAGACTGGGTGATGGGGCGGTAGAGCTCTCGGCGAGATGAGGAGGGGGGAGATGAGTTGTGGAGGGGTTAAGTCGAGGACGACGAGGATGTAAGGTTAACCCAGCTTGGAGAGGTGGTTGGGGTAGTGGAGGGGGAAAGCCCTAGAGGCAGGAGGGGTGGCTTGGGAGAGGCGGTAGTGGCAGTAGCGCAGGCACGACGGTGAAAGTGGTGGAGGCACGACGGAAAGGTGGCAGAAGCAAAGGACGTTTTTGTCTATCAAATGTTGTATTATGTTGAAAAGACATTTTTGGTCATTTTCGATCGGCCAATGGTCGGAAATGGCCAGTCAATCCCATAATATAGTCTATAGGGTTATATTTGCACTCATGTAAAGTAATTAGAGTTATTTTTGCACTAAAAATTATCTCAGAGTTATATGTGCACTTACTGAAGTATATAGGGTTATATTTGTATATATCCCTTGTTAGAATAAGTCGAGTATCTAATTAGTTGTGATTTGATATGGACAGACTTGCTGACTACACTAGAGTCGTACTAGTACTAGATTTCCTTTTGTACTCTATTTATTCTGAGCAGTAATTTATGATTCATTATAGGAAATACATTCTATTATGGAATTAGAGCAAAACCTAGTCCAAACATCTAAACCCTAACATTTTTGTTTGGCCGCCTCTTCTCTTTTCTTTTTTCTGACAATCTCCTTCCTCCCTTTTTCGAAGCGGTTTCCCGATATCCTTAAGCCTCTCATCATGTCCGATGAATAAGTTTCTTACAATACCTTGCTCCACATGATGACAATCAAGCTTACGTCATCAAATTATCTCATGTGGAAGCTTCAAGTTGGCTATGTTCATAAGCCTCAGAAGTTGTTCAAATTTGTCGATAGTTCTGACCCCCTGTCTGCCGCTTCCCTCTCTGTCGCTGGTCGGCACCTCCTCCTTCCTGTTATTTGTGGCGACGACCGCTTTCTCCCCCTGGTAGAAACAAAACTGATCCGCAGGTGGCCTATCAGAAAGCGAAGGCCGATTATAATCAATGGATTGCTGAATATCAACGTGTGTGCAATTTGCTGTTTCTTCTCTCACGGCTGAGGCACTTGCTAAAATTCCGAATTGATCCATGTCCAAAAAAAATCTGGAACAATATTGTGACTACTTTTCATGACAGCCGCACCTTTACTATCCTTCGTCTTTGTGCCGATGCCCACGGTGTACGTAAGACTGGTACATTACATGAACTCCAATTTAAATTTAAAGAAATTTTTGAGCAGTTATCTATGATGGGTTCTCCTGTTATGAATAATGATCAAATTATACGGTTTTTAACTGCTCTTAGCACTGAGTTCAAATATTTTTTTCCACTTTGGTTAATGTGTTTCCTACTCTGTTACATGTCGATGTTCTGTCTTGTGCCAAAAACCACGAAGCCTTTTTTTTAGAGAAAACCCTTCAGCTGGCTGTGTCAAATATTTTTAAGCTCCAGTGGCAGGGCCTGCCGCTTACACGGCTAGAGAAAACCCCTCAGCTGGCTGTGCATAGGATCACACACAGGCGAGGGGTGGCGGCGTGTACAGGTGATGTGCCGCTAGGGGTGGACGATCTGGTGGACGCTGCGGCGACAGGGCTCTCTGGTCTGCTCAGTTCTCAGATGGTTCTGGTTCTAGTTGCGGGCGTCCGCACTGCACCTGGTGTGGTCGTCCCAATCATTATGCTACTGCTTTCTAGAAGATGTTGGCACAGACTAGTAATTCTCAGGCTCATTGTTCTAACTCGACTCATCTTGCTGAAAGTTTTAAGTCTTCTCTGCAGTTAGAGGCTGCTACTCGCACCTCAGACTTGTATATTGATTTTGGTGCAACCAGTTTTATGACATCTTCAACATCTGGTTTGGTGAGTGTGACCCATTATTCTAATAATTCCCATGTTTCTGCTGGTAATGGTGCCTCTATTCAGATTTCTCATATTGGTGACTCTAAGATTTCTGACTATTTATGTTTATCTGATGTTCTGGTTGTTCCTGAGATTACTAAGAATCTGTTATCTATTAGTAAACTGGTCAGGGATTTGAATTTTTTCACTTTTGATGATCGAAGCTTAGTGATTCAGAACAAAGTTTCTAAGGCAATCGTGAGCAGGGGTTATAGTGAATGTGGACTTTACATTTTGGATAGAGGCGAGGCAGCTCTAGTTTCCCAATTACAGCAGAATAAAGGACGGGCATCCTATGAGCTTTGACATACTCGCTTAGGTCATGTGCCGACTGCAATTATTTCCAGTTTGCAGAAGTCTAGTTTATTTTCTGTTTCTTCATTACTGCCTAAACTGCAAACATGTGCCCTTGTGTTATGGCGAAAGGTCAACGGTTGCCTTTTGTCGAGAACCATAAAAGTGCTACGCACCTACTTGACTTGATACACTGTGATTTGTGGGGTCCTTCCCCAGTTTTATCGTCAAATCATTTTTCTTATTATGCCTTATTTGTGGATGATTTTTCTCGTTTTACTTGGCTATTTCCACTTTGTCGAAAGTTGAATTTTGTTGACACTTGCTTGCAGTATGAGGTGCTAGTCGAGAATCAATTTTTATCCAAAATTAAGGTATTTCAGAGTGACGGTGGTACAAAAAATTTTGAACACTCGCTTATGGTCCCATTTCACCTCCAAAGGCATTCACCACCATATTTCGTGCCCGTATACTCCGGAGCGAAATGGGCGAGCTGAGCATAAACATAGACACGTCGGTGAAATGGGTCTCACGATGTTGTTCCATTCGCACATGCCCATTTCTCACTGGGATGATGATTATGCCACGACTGTGTACAATATTAACTGATTACCTACTCCAGCTCTTTAGGGTGCTTCTCCTTATGACTTCTCTACTGCCATGATCCTACTCAAACTTTCATGCGTTTGGGTGTCGGGTATTTCTATTTGTTCGACCCTATACTGAACATAAATTGGCTCCCAGAAGCATTCCTTGTGTCTTCATCGGCTATAGGTCACACTACAAAGGTTTTCGATGTCTTGATTCTTCTACATGCATGGTTTATATCACTCGTCATGCCCAATTTGAAGAGGTGTATTTTCCTTTGTTTCTTCCACAGCCTCGGGAACTGGTTCTCACTTGAATTTGGATGTTTCGGCATTCGTTGATCCTGATGGTGTACCCGATCCTTCTTTGCTTGTGCCTGCACCATCTTCTCCATTACTATGTTCCGTTTGTGCTACTGATCCACCTCCATTTCAACGGGTTGGCGCCCCCAGCCTCACCGCCGGCCAGTCCGGCTGCCTGGTCTCCGCCCAGCTCAACGGCTTCATCTCCAGTTGCATCGGTTGCCTCCACTCCTCCAGTCTCTCCTCCTCGGACTCACACTCATTGTATAGCCACTCGATTAGCGACATGGGTTATTCAACGCAGATATTATTTGGATATTTTCGCTCACAATCTTCTTGATGCTTTACTTGCTCAGTAGAAACCCATGGATTACAGTACTGTTCTTCAGAATCCCCTTGGGCTTTCAGTATGGATGAGGATATTGCAGCTATTCGCGGACATCACACGAGACTTAGGTCCCCGCCCATCGGATGTCAATTATATTGGCTCCAAATGGGTCTATCAGATGAAGTATCGTCCTGGTGGCACGGTTGATCGTCATAAGGCTCAACTTGTAGCACGGAATTTCTCATAGATTCCAAGGTTTGACTTTGTTCACACTTTCAGTCGTGTGGTCAAAGCCTCTACTATTTAAATAGTTCCCTCCATTGCCACGATTTGTTCATGGTCGCTCCATTAGCTGGACGTTAAGAACGCCTGTCTCAATGGTGTCCTTAATGCTCCAGTCTATATGGCATAATCCGTCGGCTACAAGGACCCCATCCATCCGAACTATGTTTGTCGCTTGAAAAAGGATATTTATGTTCTTGAGCGAGCCCCTCGATCATGGTTTTAGCAATTCAACACTTATTTGACTCAACTTGGTTTTCAGTGCAGCTCAGTCGTCACTTCTCTTTTTATTCTTTCACGAGGATTATTGTTTCTGTACCTCTTGGTGCATGTCAATGGCATCATTCTTACAGGTAACGATTCAACTCTTCTTTGACATTTTATTGATCGGACACATCGGGAGTTTGCAATCAAGGACTTAGGCGCTCTTCACTACTTTCTTGGCTTGGAAGTTTCACCTACTTCATCGAGTTTACTTTTTGGTCAAGCTAAGTATGCTCGAGCATTATCATTCATGCAGGGATATCTGATGTTGTTCCAATCTCTACCCCTTTTGTGACAGGTTCGCAGTTATATAGCTCGACCAGTCCTCTATTTCGGAATCCAGCGTTGTATCGTTCTCTAGTTGGGGCCCTTCAGTACCTGACTATCACTCGTCCTGACTTGGCCATTTCGGTCAACACTGTTATCTTGTATCTTCAAGACCCTCAAGATGATCATTTTGTTGCTGTTACTCGGATCCTACGATATGTTCGAGGAACACTGCATTTCGATCTTACTTTTCGATCTGCCAATTCTCCCGAGGTCTTGGGGGTATTCTGATGCTAATTGGGCCCGCTGTCTGAACACTCTCCGATCCACCTATGGATATGTTTTTTTCTTGGTGGAAACCTTGTTTCCTAGAATGGCAAGAAACAGCCCACTGTTTCTCGTTCCAGCACTGAGTTTGAATATTGGGTTCTTGCCAACACTACTTCCGAGGTTGTTCGGCTGACTCATCTTCTTCGAGATCTTCGAGTTCCATTTTCTGGTTCTCCACTGCTATTATGCGACATCAGTAGTGCTCTTCAAATTGCAGGCATCTTTACCAATGAGCTCTCTCGTCCGCTGCTCAAGATCTTTAGATCCAAACTTTGCGTTGGTGAGTATCCGACACTTCGATTGAGGAGTGGTGTTAGAATAAGTCAAGTATTTTTTTAGTTGTGATTAGATATTGATAGACTTGCTGACTAGACTAGAGTCATACTAGTATTTTCTTTCCTTTTATACTCTATTTATTATGAGCCGTAATCTATGATTCATTACGGGAAATACATTCTATTAGCAATCAGTGCCAATAAGTATTGGGACCATTAAAAACAAGCAAATGAGATGGAGAATTTCCCTTATTTTTTAATTTGGGATTATGATTAAATGAGTTTTATAGTATTGGGTTACAAGGAGAAATGAGAGAGTGAATTGAGCATGGTTTAGTGGTAAAAACTACACTCTCTATAACTGAGAGGTTTAGGGTTCAAAATACACCCCGACAATAATTGTGAATATTAGAGCAATTTCTTGATGGGGATTACCTACTGTCATGGGACCGTGTCGGTGGTCCCCGTTGTGGTTTCCCAATCTGCAGGTGGTCGATGATGGTGAGATCATGGTGGTTCCGGGCGGCGGTTCGTTGATGGTGCAACGTTTAGGTGTTCTCAGGAGAGCGTTCCTAGCTATTTAAATGGATGGAGTTTCAGGCTCCACTGAGCTTTAATAGATTCAATGGTGATGTCTCCTAGTTAGGTCCTAGATTAACTTGTTAATATGTAATTTGGTTGCTTGTATGTAATCTTTCAAAAAAAAGGAGAAATGAGATTGGAATACCAATCTTCCCATTTACCCATTTAAAATTGGGTAATTATGGGTACCCAATTAATACCCGATCAATTCCCACCTTTTGATGAAGACATTATATAGCGTAATTGTACTCCACTCAAGCATGAATTTTTTAAACTCTTTTGTGACTATTTTTATGGTTATATTTTCCAAGCGTTATCAGACTCCTAATTAAAGCTGTAAACGAGTTTGTTTGCGCTCAACTCGTTTAAAATATTTTGAGATCGGTTCGATTCGATTGAACCTGTAAAATCATGATTCAAGCTCGAGGTCAAGTGAAATTAATTTAGTTTGAACTCGCCTTCTTTTATGATCATTTTGTTGCTAAACTCAATTTATACACTCAATTTTATTTTAGATCGTCTAACAATTAGACAAGATTATGTTATATTTAATATATTTTATAAGGTGATTTTATTAGTATTTTATTTATTTCAATGAGCATCCTAAAACTAAAAGAACTTTTTAAAAAATACATTTAAATATATATATATATATATATATATATATATATTGAGAATTTATTGGGTATTTGATGGGTTCCCATCAGGATAGCATAATTTGGGATCCATTGGGATCAAGATTTTCCATTAATATATTCATTTTCATCCCATCCAATCTCAAAAGCAAATGAGTAGATAATACCCAATCCAACTAATTACCCATTTATTATTTCTCCGTCTCATTTCTTCTCGATCCCGCCCAAATGCCACCTCTATGAACGGTTAAGCAATGCCAAACTATAGTGGTGGTCACTGGCGGAACTAGGGGGGAGCGAGCCGGTGCGGCCGCCCCCCCAAACTCCGGTGATTCTTCCCGGATGAACAGTGTCCGCCCCTCCTTCGCCCTCC
>JAULKM010068547.1:0-12033 GCA_032355605.1 Rubia tinctorum
CCCATGCCTGAACTCGACAAAATTCATAGCCCGAAGAAAAGGCTAGCAGAACCCATCAACCATGTGGGCCCGGGATTGTATATCAGTGGATTACTGGGTCGAATTGAAGGTGAAGAAGAAGATGAAGCAGAAAGGGGAAAGAAAGATATTTGGGCAGTGGGAGACGGTTGGAAATGGGAATTAAATAAGTTGAGGCCCTTTTGGGAAAAAGTAAAAGTGGGAAAAGTGCAATATTCGATTCCACGTTGGAATCTGGCCTCTTGCTTTTTGGCCTTAGATATTTTGTGATCCTCGAAATATCTTTCTCTCCGATTTCATTTGCTACGCTTCTTTATCCTTTTTTCTTTCTTGTATTTTCTTTACGAGTTTTCAAATGCTGTGAGCATTATTGCCTCCAAGCAAAAAGGTTTTAAACTTAAATGGATATCGTCCGTAATTTGCACGAATTTAAATATTATTACATAAATAAATATATATTTAAATATAATTTAATTAATTGATAAAAATATTAATAAATATTACTTTAGCAAAATAACATTATCATTATCAAATTGCATGTACAAACATTCCATAAAATATGAAAAATGATCAAAGTTTTAAAATTTTAATTGCAATATCGTGTCATTGCACGTTTTATGATAAAAATATATATTTATAATTATCATACAACTTTTTACAATTTTTTAAAAATATTTAAATTAGATGATAATTTTTACTAATTAAACTTTGTGCAATTGAGTTATAAATGTCCATTTTTTACTAAGTAAAATGTTGAACGTTACTGGCAGCACCAGTGGCTGAACCATGCACGGTCAAATATAATAAGAGTTCATTTATAATGATAAAAAAATATGTATGTTAGGTCTAAAATTTATAAATTAGGAATATTGTCAACAATTCATGATTAATTGATTGAATTAATGTAAAGTATAAGTTTTAAATTCTGATCCCAAAAAATATAAATTCATCATCTTATATTACAAAATATATAGGCTAAAACAAATATATAAATTTATCATCTTAGATTAAAAAATATATAGTCTTAAATAATCTTCAAAAAATAGTCTTAAATTATTAATTATACAAATTAAAGAAAGTTAAAATTTATGATAATCTAAATTTAATAATATTATTAAAATATAATATACTTTAATGCATTAAATTTCTTATGAAAATTCTTGAGAAAAATTGTCTTTCCATAGGCATATGTAAAGAAGGACTTGAAATAGAATTATAGAAAGGTAAGGTTTTAGTTGCAATATTAAAATTTTACTAAGCAACGTGTAGTTGTTATAAGTTTATGACCCGATTAATGTAACCCGAAAAATTCATCTTGATTTTTTCTAATTTACAATTTAAACTTTGTTCTTTTCATAACTTATGGAAAGACGGTTTTTCAAGAGACGAACTCATTTTTCAATAGTGTTACCAATCACATATTGATTTGTAGTAAAATATGTCATTTCTAAATATTAGCTAACAAAAATAAAATAAAGTCGTGTAAATAGACAAAGTCTTGGGAAAGACCATCTTTTCATAGGCATATTGAAAGACATGGTTGAATTAGAATTATAAAAAGGCAAAAGGTTTTAGTTGCAACATTAAAAATTTATTATGCAACTTGCAATAGTTTTTAGTTTATGACTCCATTAATGCAATTCAAAATTTTTATCTTGATTTATTTTAATTTGCAATTTAAACCTTGATTTTTCTATAACTTATGGAAAGACAGTATTTCAAAAAACGAACTCATTTTTTAATACTATTACCAATCACATATTGATATGTACTAAAATATGTCATTTCTAAATATTAGTTTTAAAAAATATAATAAAGTTGTATAAATAGACAAAGTCATGAGAAAGTTCGTCTTTACTTATGGAAAGACGAGGTTGAATTAGAATTATAAAAAGGTAAAATGTTTTAGTTGCAATATTAAAAATTTATTATGCAACGTGTTGTATAAATTTATGAATCAATTAATGCAATCCAAAAATTTTATCTCAATTTCTTCTAATTTTTAATTTAAACGTTGTTCTTTCCAAAAGTTAAATAAACCCTAAAGTGTTAAAATTTGTAAAAAAAAATTACAAAGTGTTAAATAAACCCTAAAAAGTATTTACAATGAAAATCTTTCAATACTATATTTAATATTTATACAAAGCATTTTATATTGATCGTTGTCTCAAAATTAAAATTTATTCGAAACACTTATATTTATAAATAAAAGTTACTCCCTCTATTATTCTATATGTTTAACATTATAATTTTAGATATTTTTGTAGGCAAAATAAATTACGTGGAAAGAATTGATTGCAGTGAGTAAAAAAAGAATAAGTGGATGATCAAAATGATTCACTTATTATGATGAAGTGAGCTTTGATAATATTAAAAAGATAAACAAAAATGGAAAGTGTATCAAATTTAAAAATATATATTGTAAAAAATAAGTACCGTGAAAGAATTTCCCTAGCGAATGGAGATTGAGAATACAAAAAGAATGTCCATCATTATACATGTGGTATAATTAATTACTCATTCATTGGAAAGTATTGAAGTATGGGAAAAACATTTAAAGAAAAGAGATTTGCATTGTAAATTGGGGATTGACTTTATAAAATATTACATTTTCATTTAATTTTAGAAAGTGACGTGGAATTATGTGTGAATACCATGTGGCAAGAAATATGTGTGAATGTCAAGTGGCAAAAATGATCTCCTTTAATATATACTATAGATTTATTTGACTATCATTCTGGTTTTAACACATAGTCTTGTTGTAAACCAAGAAAATGTTAGATGGTCAATTTATAATTAGTATTTCCTTGTTTCAACTCAAATTACATACTTTCTCAATCCCAACCATATATGCAAAGAGAGAAATGACTGGACAAAATTTTGAGCGGGCCCCACTTGTCAGCCCACGTGCAGATTTGACTGAAATTCCAATTTGATTAATTTTAACTCTTACCTCCTTTTTTACCGTGTAGATTTGTTCCCTCCTTTTTTACACGTCAAACACAACAAACATAATCCCTTTTTAGCCAAAAAGAAAATTCACCCAAAATTTTATAGTCACAAAATATTTACAAGTCCAAAATCGCTTTAAATACAATAACTAAATACCAGAAACGCATCCAATGCAAGTCTGAAACCCAATTCTCTGTAGCCAAAAATAGAAGCCAAAACTACAAAAAAAAACAAACTCTTCAATCTAAAACCCCCAAAAATCAACACAACCATGTAAAATTTCTGAGGGGAACCCTCATTTCAGGTGAGTTTCATTAAGGAACCCTCCAAACCATCCTGAATGAGCTGGTTGCTCCTATGGTGTTTGCATCTTCCCATTCATCATATGGTTTTTCATTCGCGGCAACATGCCAAAGAAGAATCTGTCAAACGGAAGAGGCAACATCTAGCCGAAT
Source organism: Rubia tinctorum (assembly GCA_032355605.1). Taxonomy (NCBI): domain Eukaryota; kingdom Viridiplantae; phylum Streptophyta; class Magnoliopsida; order Gentianales; family Rubiaceae; genus Rubia; species Rubia tinctorum. Next base: position 3,426 of record JAULKM010068547.1, read on the forward strand.
TCCTTTTGAAGAACCAAAACAATGGGAAAATAAAGCACTTAAGGAGGCTCGAGGCAACCGCATTTTTTAGTTGTTCAATCCGTATTGTGAGCACAATATGGGCAGTAGCACGAGCCCAGCTCGGATCGGGGCAGTCCCTCAACATGAGGCATAAGATGGATGGCCGCAATGCTCACAACAAGATCAATATTGATCTTGAGGCTTTAAAAGCCTTACCTACACATAAGAGAAGAACGATGAGGGATACATCCACTGGCTTAAATATAGGGAAGAGCAGCGTGTAAATGGCTGTAACATCGAAGATCATAAGGAGTCACACAAACAGTATCAAACCTGCCTTGATAGCTTGGAACTAGGGATGATCATGGGTTGGGTCTGGGTCGGGTCTAAATATTTTAGACCTGTACCCAGACCCGATGGGTCTAAATGAGTCTTGGTTCCAAAACGGGTCCTAAATGGGTCTAATATTCTTTTTTTCTTCACTAAATAAAATATATATTATTTTAAATGCAAATAATTGAAGTTCAATATGTATTAGAATTATTTTTTCAAGATAACAAAATCTACAATACATGTTATTTTTTGAATTTGAAATAAATTATATATAGTTAGGCTTATATGGACCTACGGGTTGGGTCCGGGTTGGGTCTGGATCTTAGTATTTTAGACCCAGACTCAGACCCGTATCTAAAAATTAGACCAATACTCAGACCAGGACCCGATGGGTCTAAATTTTTTGGACCTATACCCGAACCAATGGGTCTAGACCCTGTGGGTCTGGGTCGGGTCCTAAACCCATGATCATCCCTACTCGGAACAAAATCAAAAGGTTGGTTTTCTGTCTAAGTAAGCTAAATCCAGAAATGCAATTAAGAGAAATGGACAACATAATCAACATAGATGAGGAGTGGTTTTATCTTAGTAAACAAACAGTTCTGTACTTATTAGCACCTGGTGAACCTAAACCATATAGAACATGTCAACATAGATCCCACATTCCAAAACTCATTTTTATATGTGCTGTTATTATACCAATATTTGGTGAGGATGGGCAGGTAAGTTAGGGATTTTCCCTTTCGTGCAAGAACTGGTTGCCATAAATAAAAGTAAGAACAGGCCAGCAGGTACTGTAGAATTAGTGCATGTTCCTTAAATCACACGGGATGTGATAAGGAACAAAATACTAAATGAAGTAATACTAGCAATCAAGGAAAAGTGGCCAAAGCACATTAGCAAGGATATTTTCATACAGCAGAATAATGTCACACCACATATATTAGTCAATGATCCATAGTTTCTAGTTGTGGCTAAGTTTGATGACTTTAATATCTATTTAGTTAGCCAGCCAACTAATTTCCCTGATCTCAGCATACTATATTTAGGTTTTTTCAACTCTATATAATCCCTACAACAAGACCAAGTATCAAGCAATATTATAGAGCTTCTTGGAGCAGTGTCCAATGCATATGAAAGGGAAGATGCTGCTACACTCAACAAAATATATGTGACTCATCAAGCAGCAATAATAGAGATAATCAAGGATGCTGACAGCAAGTGAGGAAGATGTAAGAGCCAGCATACAACATCTAATTGCATTAGGAGAAACTGAAGAGATTCTACCACTCGTGCATGCCCTACGTATTAGGAGCTCGTGAACATGTAATATGAACATTTTGGGGGTTGGCGTATAGGCTTATTTTGGAAGCCTTTGAACATTTCACTTTTGGTGTGATCGAAATGTTCAAAGTCAACCCCGATTAATTATAATGAATTGCATGAAAATTGTAGATGTGTTTCAAAACATTTGTCTTTCATGTACAATATGACATAACTCTGTTTATTATCACTAGATACCAGCAAGTAATATGCACACTAACAGGGACTGAAATGGGAAGATGCACTAATAGGGAGTGAGTTTACAAAACAAAGACATGTCAAAAACAGAGGTAATAGTCAAGTATAACCAACGAAGATGCATACTAACAGGGAGGATGCAAACTGAGGGCAGAGTCATAATATCAGGATAATCAGATTTTATGATACAAAGACATGTCACAAACTGAGACATATCACAAACTGAGTGAAGATGCACACTAGTCAACAACATAACGTGAGCATAATCAGAGTTTACGAAAAAGACATGTCACAAACTGAGTCATATCACAAGCTAAGGGAAGATGCACACCAGGCAACAATATAACATTAGGATAATCATACTTTACAAAACAGACACATGTCACAAACTGAGTCATGTAACAAACTGAGGAAAGATGCACACCAGGAAACAACATAACATCAGGAAAATCAGATTTTACGAAACAGGGTAAAATCACAAACTGTGAGCATAATCAGTAATCAGTATTTAGCACATTATAACATGAGCATAATCATCACAGCCTAATCAGTAATCACCACAGCTAATCAACACAACATAATGAGTAATCAGTAATAAGCACATCATAATAAGTAAAAATGGCACCAACAAGCCAACACATATCAAGGAACAACAGACAGTAGGAAGCTTATCTTTTTTGTCATATCATTTTTTTCTTCAGTACTAGAAACATTGTTTCCTTTAGTACAAACTGAGTACAGGGAAGATGCTTTATTTTGGTAAAATTCTTTTAGCGATATAAAGTTCGCTGCTAGAAATCCAACAGCCAACCAAAGATTTAGATCTAGAATTTAAAGCTATTAAAGGGTTAGCAACACATCTGAAACAAAAAACGAACATTATAAAGGGAAGAAATTGTCAAGGGGCAGATTTTTTAGGATACTCGGAATACTTATCTTTCGTTCATGAGACGATGAGCAGGTTGACTTATTTTCTCCGCTCCTTTCTCTCCTTTGACGGCTTCGAATCACCCTCATCGGAGGAAATAATAACCGAAGCATTTCATTCGCTTGTTTGTATGTTTCAATAGACTTGGAGCTGTCATTGGAAAGTCCTTTGACAATCGTTGACCTGTGTGGGGGTGATTTCGGGCAAAACAAAGCGACGGAGCAAGGATTCACATTGACAACAACATCACCAGAGGTCTTCGCCTCAGTCACTACTATATCTCCACCGAAAAGTGGATTAGGGGAACATCCAGTAGCGTATCCGGTGATCCAAGGCTGGATCAAACTTCCCCAGCCCCCAGGTTGATCAGATATGTACCGCCCTGCTCGGAGAAGGTAACTGGCACCAGAGAAGCCACCGAAATGATGTCATCCCTCCAGGAGAAGGTGGCATCATCTGCCTCCGTCTCAGGGACAATTTCCGAGGGGCTAAATGTGTCAGAAACATAGCATTTGGAACATTTGGGGTACGAGTTATCAGAGGAAGATGGTGGAGAAACCATGAAATCGATGCTTTTATGGGGAAGATGCAAGATAAATCAACAGAGAAGAGGTTCGATGGGGAAGATGGAGGATCTGAGCGGCGGAGATAAGAGGCTCTGGTCTGATCTAGGGTTTGGGAGGAGAGAAGACATAGAGCTTCAGAGGGAAGATTCGAGAGAGGTGCCAGTGAAATGTTATGAGATATCATATAAGGATGAGTTTGAATGGTCTGTTAGAGATAATAAAGACAGATTAATGTGAAGTTTCATTGGCCAAGAAAGTTGTGATTGGCTCGAGAAGGCAGTGGAATAAATGAAGAAAAGTGGTTGGGAGATTGGAAAGTGAAATGGTTTGTTTGAATTCAGATTTAAAATTGTAGACCAAATAGAATCAGAATAATTATGGGTAGGTGTGTAATTAAGGTGGTTTAGTTATAGGTAACCTTTGTAAATTTCTTATTTCATTAAGGGAAAATGGGAAATTCGGGTGCAAGTTTTTGCCATATGAGGGAAATTTTCAAAGTGTGCAGATTTGGCTGATACAACCTAAAAATGAAAGTGTGCAGATATGGCTAAGACAGAGGGAGTAGACTATTTTTACTGTGTTTAAGAAATATATTTGACCGTGAATATATTTACCTACATATGTAACGATAAATAAAAATTTAATATTTAAAAACTATTTGTTACAATAAATCCAACAATATACCACAATATTATTACTTATATACCTATTTAAATATGCAGTCAAAAATTTGATAGAAAATAGTATCAAATTGTGAGTGAGTAATTTTGAGTTGGGACGAAGAATACTACCTCTGTTTAGTTGGATGTGCCACCATAACCTTAGGTGATTGGACTTAGGTAAATGAAATGAGTGGATGAAATTAAATTTAGAAAGGGAAAAGTAGAATGAGTGGATGAAATTGAAAGAATCTTATCATAAAAGTGAAGTGTGTCACATCCAATGAAACGGGTTATAATACGGTGATTTGATATTTTTTATTAGTTATTTCAATTAAATACCTATAATTATATAAACCTTTTAAAATAAATCTTAACATATAACTAATTATAATTCGACGATAAAAATTATAAAAACAAAATTTTATAGGAGACTTTCTTTGGGTTTTAAATACTCGACTCCAGCAATTAAATAAAGACATGATTGAGAAAAATACTTGTGCAGCAATAAAATGAACATAGAGAATGAAGCAATTGTTGGTGTTTTATGAAACACAAATCTATTTAAGTATAATTGAATTCGACTAGTTGTGAACTCAGGACGTTAAAACAAATTTGGTGGTGTGGAGTGCACACTTGTATAAACTATTTATGAGTTTACAGTTGATATGATAAGGATTGTGTTGGTGATGACTAACAAAACTTGTCCTAGAGTGTGGAAAGATATATCATTTCAGAGTTTGTTATAATTCTGATGGTAATAGTGTGTAGTGTCTAAATCCTTGATTGAAAGGATGAGGACGAATTAAGAGCGATAAAGATGTATTGTTTCAGAATTTTAACTACGTGACTTTTCAAAAAATAATGAAAAGTTGTATCATTTCATGAAATTTTCTCTATATATATGTGTGTGTGTGTACTGCATGCATGGTACAAGAGAGTGGAAAATGTACACACAAACACAGAAAACATAAACATGACCAGGGAAAAGACAAGATTTTCCAGACATGTCCAACAACCAAAAGTACGGTTATTCAAAAGTATTCTCCCGATTCAAGCCTAGAACAGGAGGGATTCTCGATTATTTTATTCTCGAAGGGAATTTGTGTAACCCAAGGCCGTAATAGGGTCGAATTAATCTTTAAGGAAAGCGTACCTAACGCGACTCACATCGATATCCAAGAAAGTTTTCACCACTATCATCCAAGCGTGATTTTATGTTCCATTGGAGTATTACAACATTTACTCTAACAATCTTAAAGAGTAATTTATTGAACCTATTGGATGATGAGTTTGGTGGTGCATGTGACCATGAAACAATGCGTACGAAGGATGCGATGGTACAACATATAGGGATGTGCATGCATGGACGAATGTGTATCTCCTCCTATCAACTTCCAGAATCATCTTGGTTAGTATTTAAATTCTAAAATAATCTCGGTAAGTTTTTCAGAATTTACTACTCCTAGATCAATTATGTTTTTGCCTGTAAATTTTGAATGGCGTAATTATTTAATTTTCATTAAAATAGAGGAAGAAACCTTACTGGTATTTTCCATGGTTTATAAGAATGTTGGAAGAAACAAATAGAAATGTATTCTAGTGAACCGGTAATTTGGTTTGTGAAAGAAGTAATAAGTAAATTTATTAAACTAGAATGCTGGTAAAATTTATTTTAAAAAATGTTATGCCATTGTTGAACTTTGTTGCAATGCGACAATGAAATTAATTGCATATGCAAAACAGTTAGAAACATTGTGAAAATTAATAATAAAGGTCATAATGATTTTGGCTTGAGAATGAGGGATTTAGGTAAATTGCTAATACGGTCTACACCACTCAAATTTCCTGACTCCATCGCTACAACTTCTATGTTTAGTCTATGTTTGGCTGTCAGGATGAGGGTAGAGTAAACCTAAAACATGTACTATATAATTGTTACGATATGTTTATTCTTCGACATGCAACCATTTAAATGTGTAAGGCGTATTAGTTATACACATATCTATATGTTTATTTTTTTTAACATGCAATATATGTATGCATGATATAGACGGGGCGGTTCAGCCTATGCATCATATGACCATGATGGATATTTTTTATCAAATACATAGTCGTGTATTTTTTGAAAAGGCTAAGAATGAATGTTCAATATAGTCACTCAAATCTTGAGAATTTTATTTTTATGTAATTGATGATGAAAATATTTTATTATCAATTCAAAGAATATGAATGTATTATATTGGTATAGCACAAATGATTGTGGAGAAGAAGAATCAAGAGACATGAAAGATAAGTACTTTTAATTCTAAGTTTTAATTTTAATTTATTGAATCGTGAATGACATGGTGCATGATGATATGCTTTACGATATCTATAAAAGAAAAATATTGTCCATGCATGAGTGATGTTGAAATGTTAAAGGTTCTTGTAAATGCATGAATTATGTTATGATGAGTTGAACGTTATATGATTATGTTTGTCATGTATTTGTATGTTGATGAAAGTGAGAGTGTCATGGATTCTCTTGACTACTTAGAGTTTGAAGATAAAATTATGGTCACTTAAAGAGATGATATCATCAAGTAAATTGATGAGTGAAACATCGAAAGTGAAATGGAATATTAGCAGGGAAGGGGTGAAAGGGAAATTAGTAAAAATCTCAACTGTTGGTAAAAGACAGAATGGTTACAAAATTTGGTATATAAAATTTCGTGATGGCCAAAAAGAAAAAAAAAGGATAGTGCCGATTTATGAGTTACTAACTCATTATTTGATTTCAGTTGATTTTGTAAGATATCAACGTAATCTAGTAGAACACTTGGCAGAGTGACTATATAGGAACTTGATAAACAAGTCGGTTATCGTGATGGGTTTTAAGCCTATTTAAATATTTGATAAGGGGATACCCAATTTTTCTCTGATATGATGTTAGAGTAAAATTCAATGTGCAAGGCCTATTGTTTGAGATTGAAACATATAATTTTATATCCCGAAGGTAATATGTTTGGACCTGCATGGAAGGTAGGTTGAAGTTTTAACTTCTTAATGAATCTTTTGACAAAGTACATTTCCAGGTGTACGATTAAAGAGATTCACCTATATGAAGTGTGAAGTGTAGCCGCTTCAATAAGCCCAAACTTGGCTTTGTACGCATTCATGAATGGATAGGGACACATGGCTTATATAGTGTCAAGTTTAAGCTTTTGATTTGTATTTGAACTTGTGTGTGGATTATCTTCAAGTGTTCAAATGTGTTGAAGGGTTCAATCTTTAGAAACACCCCGATTCTCGAATATTTGGAATGTGTAGTTCACTAAGGTGAAAATTCAATCTTCAATGCACTTGTTTGGTTTGGTTGTTGGGTTTTCCAAATCAAGGATAAGACTTAAATGGGGGAGGATTGTTGGTGTTTTATGAAACACAAAACTATTTAAGTATAATTGGATTCGGGTAGTTGTGAACTCGGGACGTTAAAACAAGTTCGGTGGTGCGGAGTACACACTTGTATAAACTATCTATGAGTTTACAGTTGATATGATAAGGTTTGTGTTGGTGATGACTAACATAACTTGTTCTAGAGTGTGGAAAGATATATCATTTCATAGTTTGTTATAATTCTGATGGTGATAGTACGTAGTGTCTAAATCCTTGATTGAAAGGATGAGGATGAATTCAGAACGATAAAGATGTATTGTTTCAGAATTTTAACTACGTGACTTTTCGTAGAATAATGAAAAGTTGTATCATTTCATGAAATTTTCTTTCTCTATATATATGCGTACGCATGCATGGTACAACGGAGTGAAAAATGTACACACAAACACAGAAAACACAAATATGACCAGGGAAAAGACAAGATTTTCCAGACATACCCAACAACCAAAAGTACCTCAAAAGTATTCTCCCGATTCAAGTCTAGAATAGGAGGGATTCTCGATTGTTTTATCCTCGAAGGGAATTTGTGTAACTCAATGCTATAATAGGGTCGAATTACTCTTTAAGGAAAGCGTATCTAACGCGACTCACGTCGATATCCAATAAATTTTTCACCACTATCATCCAAGAGTGATTTTTATGTTCCATTGGAGTATTACAACATTTACTCTAACAGCAACCAAAAACTCCAAATCGTTAATTAAAATCTCATTATCTAGAACCCTTTATCGCAACTCTCCTTCTCCTCTCAAAAAATCATACATCCTCAGTACCAAAATCAATTTTTTTTAAGTTGTTTAAAAAACACGTTTAACCGTTAATATATTTAATTACGTATGATAATGATAAAAATAGATATTTTAAAATTACTTACTACGACGAATCCAACAAAATCATATAACATAATATTATTTTATATATTTATTCAAGTACTTGGTCAAAATTTGAATATGTTAAATTCAAATAGTAAATGATCAGTTTAGTCTGGGAAAGTGGGGGGAAAAATTCTTCAATCTTCTTTTTCCCATTTTCACATCAAAAGGAAATGGGAAATGGTGAACTTTTCAATTGATATTATTATGTTTTGACTAAATTGTTTATTTGGTCCCTAACATATTTTTGAATACCTTCTTTTGGTCCCCACTCTCAATACTGCGTACGTT
>JAULKM010068578.1:0-12032 GCA_032355605.1 Rubia tinctorum
ATTTGTGAAATATATTTCAATTCACTTCAAACTCGATAACGTCAGGGTTCGAATTTTATAATTACATCATATATTAAATTTTTAAATAAATGATTATTTCACATACACTATTTTTTAATCATAATTAATTATTAATATGTATATAATTTAACCGTTATCTTCTTTTAATTGTGTTTGTTCAATTATGTTTTATTCAGTTCATTTCAGTTTGATTCAATTCAGTTCAATTTGATTTAGTTCATTTCTGTTTAATTCAGTCCTGTTCTGCTAGACTAAATCCACTTCAGTTTGCTTCAGTTCAGCTTAGCTAGTGTGATTCAATTAACTTCAGCTTTTTTAGTTGGGTTCATTTTGCTGCAGTTCGGTTCATTTTTATTCAATTTAGTTCAATTTGATGCAGTTCAGTTTAGATTGATTCGGTTTGGCTTGGTTCAGTTATTTCAGTTCAATTTAGTTTAATTCAGTCAATTTGATTTATTTCAGTTTAGTTTGACTCAGTTAAGTTCAATTCAACTCTTCTCAGCTCTTCTCAACTCTTCTCAACTCTTCTTAATTAATCCCAGCTGCAATCAACTCAACTCTTCTCAACTCCAATAAATTAATCTCAGTTCAACTCATACCCACTTCAGCTTAACTGGGCATGGCCTCACACCACCAAAGCTTTCCATAAACAACCCCAACAAAACTAAAAATGGTGTCCTCACACCAAAAATAAACAAACAACCAAAGTTTTGAAAAACACAAAGTGAGGGGAAAATAGGGAAAAGGAAACATAGTCATCTTTAAAAAAAATTAAACAAAGCACAAACAAAGAAGCATGATGCCCCCATGGAGCTGTTCCAACCCCTCCCCCACACTTAGTTCATGAATTGTCCCCGATGCAGATAACCAAGTTGAAAAGAAGATTTGGAAACACCGATGAGTCCTCAACGCAGTCCGTCACGTCTGGTTCCACTCACCTACCCATGTGGATCTTATTGATGGTGCCCATAAACAATTCCTGTTGTCCTCAATCTGTCCATGATCTCCCTCATTACATGTTGCAGCAGTTACAGGTCCATCCTCGGATACTGAAGATGATCAGCCACCCTGTCAAACATGTAGGCTGTTTCCCCACGGAGGTAGTCCAACTGAGCACCGAGGTGAGTGACATCCTATCTCATCCCAAAAAAATAATCTCCCCAAAACTGCATGAGATGCTAACATAAGACAATGGTGACTTGAAATCATGAGAATCATGCTCCCAGAATGGGTTGAATAGCTGGTGCTGGGATGTAATTGAGATGTTATGACGGTGTGGTTTGAGAGCATGAGGTGGCCCTCTTCTTCTATGCCAGCTATACTCCACAAAATAACCATTATAGGGGAAATAGCTACGTATGTGTGAACTATGGACGGTAGATTGGTAAGCATCCTCATGAATGTCGACCGTCCCCTGATACGGAAATGGCGGCACATACTGATGCTCAACTGGATGTTGTGGCTTAAATATTGGCAGTGGAAATAACTAATGCTCAGCTAATGGTGGCACAAATTTAGGTGGTGGATGGAAGGGTTGCTGCTCAATATGGGGAAACTATGCTAGCTGTGCGGAGATCTGATCCTCATCCATCGAAATTTGGTCATCTTCATCCCCCCTGCTCATCATCCTGGGGGCCTCCCACCACTACATGTAAACCCTGATCGAGTTGTATGAGAAGATCATGCATCTTGAAGGTCTTGGTTAGCTTTGTCCTGTCAGACTAGGAAAGCCTCATGATGTTAGCGCCTTTATATCATTAGTAAGTCAACCCAATCTGTAGACGTATCATCTTCACCTCTACAAAAGCTACATAAGTGAGGTTTTATGGAGAGTTCTGGTTTTCTGACATATCATCGCTACATAGTAGGAAAAAATGAGCAAATAGGAGCGATATCATGCCCCCAATAGCTATCTTTCCCGACTACCTCCTGGAAAGATGATAGCACAGGCTGACGAACTTATCCACAAGGTCGAGGCAAGCTCGTCTAGCACAAATAAACCATGGGATCTCGATCTCCCCATCAGTAATAGTAGTAGCCTCTCTGTGGCACATCACCACTGCACTCAACAGCCTCGCCACATATCTAAGTGTTGGATGTACTATTTCAATGTTCTTGCTCACCTTCTCCCTTGGCATTTGGGTCATATTGGACGAGAATATATGAACATCAAAACCTTTAGTATCCTGAGCATATCCATCCACCTTAGTTTAATACTTCCACCTGAAGCATATAAAACCTCCTTGTGCACCATAGATCTATCCATATTCCTCATATGGAACCTGATGACCTTTCCCCCAAATCTGTTCACTCCAGGCCTGACAGTCGCTAGGAACTCCAGGGTGCAACTAGTATAAGTGGGGGGCGCTTTCTCCATGAAATCCTTGAGCCCTATTCTTTAGAGGAGCACTCAGACTAGTTTGTTAAGCTTGAGTTCCTTTAAGGTCATCTCATCTACAAACTTGATCTTAAAGATGAGGCATCCTGCAAGACGTTTCCATTGGTCTTGCTGCTCTTGAGAAACCATGGTTAAACCAATAAAAGGCACGCTTGGCTTACTCCTCCGTCTACGTGTCATGATGGACATTGTACAAACAGCACCAAAACCAGTTATAATCCAACAATTCTCACTAACTACCCCAAACTCAAAACCCCTCAATATTATATAATAACAACTAAGGCCCTCCATTTTAAAAGGTCCTACATTCCAATACCTAAAAATCCAAAAATTCAAGAAACCATAAATTCCCAAAGTTGAATCGGACGAGTACCTTCAATGATGATCGATGTTGAATTCTTGGAGATTTGTGCTTGTAGAGCGTGCGGAACTCCTCCCAGACCAAATTGCACAAGTCCTTGACACCCATAATAAATCAAAATTCGAGTGTTTAGGAGAAAACTCGAGAGGATGGCTGAATTGAAATTTTGAAATTGTGGGTTAAATTTGGATTTTTTGGGTGCAATAATAAATATGCTTTGTAGGTATTGGAAAAACAAATATTTTGAGACAAATTTAGGTAATTCAGAAAAGAATTGAGAGAGTTATGGAGAAAATTTAAAGGAGTAAGAAAAAGCTTGGTTTTCTAGTTTTGGGAAGAAGTAGAATGAAGAACTAAGGGGTAAGAATGAGGCTTTCATAGAAGAATTGGGCTTTTTGATTTGTGGGCTAAGGCGGCACGTGCGACATTCATCGGCACGGCCATGCCAGCTTGAATGCCTCGTACCAGGCTTGAATGCCACTTTCCAGCATGCTATTGCATGCGCCGTGCTATCTTACCCTTGAAAGAGCCATGATGGCCTTCCTTGCCATGAGGCTTGCCATGGTTAGTGCTAAACCTTGCTCCTTCCAACTTTTGTCTCAAAAATCCCTACACCCAAAAACACAATAACAGTAAATAGCACTATTCCAGCTAAAATTTAATGACTAATAATCCCTAAACGCCACCAAAAATCCAACACATTACAAAATCATAAAAATTATCAAAACTTACTAACAAAAATTTAAAACACTGTTTCTTTATCGTCGTCCTCACGACTTGTTATCTCATGAACTTTTGGAAATTAACCAAAATAGAATGATGGGACACTGGAATCACAATCTTTGACACCACCCGTAACCACATCTCTGTGGACGGGTCTCCACATTACTTTAGGTTTACCCTTTACCTTGGGAGATATGTACCTAGCGCATCCCTCCTTAACAACGGTAGATACATTCATGTTGAGTTGGAGAGTTGGAAGGGGTTTAGAAGGTTTTAATTCCTTATCCCACATCTTTCTTCGCTTCAAGTTAGTGTTATAAATTGGAAGCAAAGCAAAATTAAATACACTAAAAGATTTTTGGTCATCAAAGGTTTACTCATGAAAGATAGAACATGTAAGATCTCTATATTGGGCAACACCTCATCACCATCAAAATTATTTTCTAAACCAATGTCGATACCTTAGCTAAGTCATCGGGTTAAGGAGATGGTTGAGGGGGTTTTAAGTTCTCGCCATTTTCCATCACCCGATGTATGTTAATGACCATAGAAAAACAATCCACAATAGAAATGCCATCACTAAGATTATGCATAGAATAAGTATCATCAACTAGGTCATCACAATTGAATCTCAAGATATAGTTTCACTCATCACTCTAATCATCATCAAGGATCTAGGCATTCATCATCATTAATCATAGAAGAGTTATCACGTTGAACAAGTTCATCACATATAGATATGTCATTGGACATAAGAGAGGAAATAGTGGATCATACTTAGACTTATAAATCACAAATCCCATCTTATCAATGTCATCCTTTAGGGTTAGTATTCCCAAATGAACATATATGTCAGTCCTTGGAATTTTTAGATAAGGTCTATCCAATAGGACTGGGGGTGCACCACCATCGTGCATGACATTAAGGACATAGAATTCCACTGGAAATAATAAAGTACCTACTCAAACCATAACATCCTGAACTATTCCTCTGGGGCTAGCTTTTGAATGATCGGCTAGTTGGACAATTACCCTAGTTTCCTTCAGTTCACCTATGTATAGGTTCTCTTAAAGGCTAAAAGTAATTACATTAATAGATGCACCCAAATTAACCATAGAATTTTTCACTTGCTTACCACCTAAAGAAATAGGGATTGAAAACATTTCGAGGTCATCGCATTTCTTAGGCAAGTCCTTATGAGCTAGGGTAGCTACTCCTCCTATTTTCAATTGACCTACTTTCTTAGTCAGTTTATTCCTCTTCTTAGTACACACATTTTTCAAAAATTTATAATAAGAGGGAACATGCTCAATCACATCTAAGATAGGAATTCTAACCTTAACCTTCTCAAACACTTTACAAATGTGGGCCTCATTGGTTGCCACCTTCGGTCTTTCCCAAAGTGCACTAGGAAAATGAGGTGGAGGGATCACCCTTGCCTTGATGGTGGGGAGCTCTTTGGCAAGACCGGGGTCATCCAGAGAAATGCTAGGAATTTAACGGTTAACTATACAAAGCTGCAATCGGGGCATTAATCCGATCACGTGTCAGGAATAGCTAATGTTGCAAAAAAAATGGGAGGGGTGGTTATCTAGCTACTACAAGCATTCAAGAACACAAGAGAATAAGACTATATATCGCTAACACTTGGGGAATATTTGTGTAACATGACCCATAGTATATTTTAATCATAGATTTAACCACATTTAAGACATACAAATTTATCCTAATTCTTATTCCACGTAGTGTGGTTGATGGTCAACACTTCCCCAAACTTGTCACATAGGGTGCTATTGTATTCTTCCATCGGTACCGCCTTCATAATTAGGGAAGTGCAACAACGGCTCTGCCTGCTGTGTAGATCAGATTCTCCCACGTACGATTACGTCCCGGGCACTCCAATGCTTCTCCCTAGGCCTACAGAGGCAAGGAATGGGCACCTTATCATTGAATCTAAGGTTTTGAAATACACTAACCTTAGTTTGATACTACGTTATCTCTATCTGCAACCCTTCGGGCCAACTTGCCACCTTGACTAAAATAGGGTCATCGTAACATTAACTCGGCGACCCACATGCATATACCCATACAGTCCAGGACTATCGCTACCCCTATTAAATCTAGGTTTTACTGCTCAGTAGATATCAGTAAATGCGTTAACATTAAAGTAGACTAAGGTGTATGCGAACATGGTGTAAATATCATGCAATTAACAACAACGTGAAGAACAAGCCAAAAAGTGAAAGGGCCCTAGTAGACATAGGCTCATATTTATAGAAGTATGGAATTGGGTATTGAAAAGGCCCAAAAAGTGACCAAAACCCTAGCAGCCATTGGCACGGGCCGTGCCATAGAACAGGGCATGTGCTGGAGTTGCTTTGCACGGCCCACGTCGTTCAACACGGGCTGCCGATTGGGGATCTTTTTTAGTCGGTCAGAGCGTGCAGCCGCGCCATTCATCCTAGGTCATCGGCTGGAACTCTTGCTTGATCAGTTGAGCAGCACGTGCCCTTTGAAACTTCACGGGCCACTAGCTGGGTGCGTGATTTTCCCCTTCAGAATGGCACGGGTCATGTCTATCCTTACAGGCCATCGGCTGGGAGTTAATTATCCAGAAAACTGATTGAAGGCGTGTAAATCTTCACACCCCGTGGGCTGGTCTTTGAAATATTAACTTTGGAATGGCACAGTCCATGTTAAATGGTATAGATCATGCCTATACTTAGCCGTTCGGATATTTCATCGACATGGACCATGTTGAATCCAACTTTCTGTGCCAAGGAACTCTGAAATGAGCCATGTTGGTTGGCATAGCCTCACCAAATCTTCAATTGTTGGACTCAACGCTCTTCTTCTTCTCGGCTTGACTACTAGGGTTTGGTGAGGCTATCTCAGATAATAAATCCAACAACAGTCATCTAAACCCTTTGTAATGTAAACCTAACTAAAACTAGCAATCTACCAACAAAAACATAATAACAAAATGTGTCAAAAGCATTGGTTAACGCATGCATTTGGGTGCAGATTAGCCTTCTACCATTATTGTGAATGGCATTCTACAATCCACTACCATGTGTGCGCATGACCTTCTAAAAGCAATATGAAGTTCTTACAAGCGATCTACAAATTACACTCACAAAAAGGATCTAGATGCTCGTGAGGACTAAAATCCATTAGATCTATATTAGGCTACAAAATGAAGGGTTTAGATACGACAACCGAAAACAATCATCTAAACCCTTTATAATGTAAACCTACCTAACTCTAGCAATATACCAAACAAAATACTAAAAAAGAAATGCTAAATTCTTTGAAAAATACATGCATTTGACATCTCATCACTCGTTATCTTCCGGACAACCCCTTTGTGGATCGAATCTACATTTTTCCTTTTATATTCATCCTTGAAAGTCATTGTCATGCAGTTTCAAGCGATAAAAATTAAGTCAACCATGACCATTCCTACGGTTATGTCAATTACAATTCAAACCATGACCATTCATACAACAAAAAACAAATCCTATATCACAAATCCTAATTTAACATATACATATATATCATTCAAATCATCACCACCCTTAATGTTTTCAAAGACTTTGAAGTAATAATTAGAAAGAAACTAACATTTTCCAATGTAAAATGATACCCTTTATGTTATGGAACCACTTCTTTATTAGTGGACAAGAATTTAAAGAAAACCCTGCAATTTTTCGGAATTAAAGAGCATTTAATGATTAGGGCTTATTATTTTTATATACTGACCCACTTTCTGAGCTCAGAAATTACCTTCTCCACATACAAAGTTACGATACATTACTTTCCGAACTTGTAAATAAGATTGTGAACACACACCAATCTTGTCTACAAGGCAAGGAGGTCATAGACTTTACGAGCTCGGAAATCAATTCATACCTACTTTTGGATCTTAGAAAAGTATAATTTGAAAGTCGGTTATGACTAACCGCCTTCTATTCATTCAAATTAAAGGCGGTTCTGTCATCAATCGCCTTTCTTTGGCCATATTTATAGGCGGTTTTTAAAAAATCACCTTCGTTTAAAAATTAACATACTTTAAATTGGAAGCCTCAAATGGAAGATGGGAACTTTCCGAGATTGGAAATGGTTCCTAAAGGTGTAATTTGTGAATTTTTTAAAACTGCCTTCAAATGCCGCCTTTAAAAAAATACTCTCTACTAGTGATACAGATGAAGACACGGGAAAATGGCAAACTTACTTCCCAACCGGAGATAAATTAACAAAATGTCAATGCCATCTCATTGAGGATTGGAACAAAAGTGAAAATTCCCCAAGGCAAGGTTGTTGTTGGGTGGGTGCTTGAAAAGAAAGAATATGTTGAAAAGAGGGCCGAAGAGTTGGCCAATGAGAAGATGAATGAGGGGGAAGAAATCAAGGTGGAGACCTTCGTGCCAAGGCCATGTGATGTGTCCATTTTAGATGCATATTTTGTGACTTTTTGGATTCACGTTTGTGATATTTTATCATCTAGAGCTTGTGTTTTACATTCAAATTCACTTAGGAGAGCTAAGAGCGGCTTTTACGCTTTTATGAATTTTCAAATGGATTTGTATGTGGCGGAGCAAAACCATCGAGATTTGAGGACCGAAGACCATTTATTTCATATTTTGAAGGCTTGAAGAGAAGTAAAGTTGAGAGAAAGCTAGAAACTAGAAGAAGAAGAAGAAAAATAAAATTTTTGATCTTGGTCACCTGTCGCGAGTCGCGACATCTTGTTCGCGAGTTGCGACGAACGGGTGGCTAGAACCCCTTGTCCTTCTTCTTTTACAATAAATAACACACTTTTATTCTCTTTTTGAAGAACTTCTTCTCCCGACTTGCAGCTCTAAAACCCTAGTTTTCTACAATTTTCATCTTTGTTTCATCTTGATTTTATGTTTGAATCTTGATTTTATGTTTGAATCTTAATTTTATGCTTAAATTGATATTGTTGTTTAGTATGAATTTTAGTAGCTAAACATAGTCTTGGGAGCAATTAATTAAGGCTTCCAAGGCCATGTCTTGAGAACTATATGTGAGCTATTCAATGCTTTGCTATTGTATATTTATTGTTCATTGAATTTGGTTGTTGAGTACACTAATGTTGTTGGAAGTTTGAGCATATGAAATGCGTGTATGATTGCTTGTTAGGGTTAGGAGAAACTAGCTAATATTTCTCTCTTTTGATATGGAATCCAAGAGTATGAATTAGAGCTTCTAATATGATTGATAATTTGATAAATGCTATATGAATGTGATAGTGTCGAATTATTTGTCATGTTTGTTTTGTGTAGCCAATGGGAGAAGTCTATGAATGTTGAATGTTCTTGACTAATCTTGTGTAAATGTATGAATTGGTCCAATGCTTAGACATAGTGTAGTGTTTATAATTGTTACCAAACTTGTTTATTCATAGTACTTAATGCCAGTAACGGGATAATTTTAGGCGTTGATCGACTAAAGGAGTCATTTGTGAGGTTTATCAAAGAAGGATAGAAGATTTAACTTCACAATAAGTAGAAAAAGTATTGAATAGGTTAAGTGTTCAAGGATAGATAAGAGATTTGGAAGTGGAAATCAATGGTGCCCAAGGTCTTGTAACTTGTGTTTAATCTCTTCTTAGTAGTTTGTTGCATATTTAGTAGATTTACATTGCTTGCTAGTTAACTTGTCTTTAATTTCATAACATAGAAAAATCAACCAAAAACCCCCCTTTTACAAGATTTTATATATGTGAACATCTCTACATCTAGTATAGTATTCACCTCTATATGTGAAAACCCTTAGGAAAATCCCTCTTCTTTGTGGGTAACCTCGATTTTCCACTATCTACTTAATTATATTTAGTAAGCATTTAAGGCTTATAATATGTAACTTTGAGAGGTACGGAGATGATCTCCCAAATTTTGGTGCCGCTGCCGGGGAAGAGGCTTGTATTTTTAAGTGGTTGGGCATATTTTGTGTGAATATATGCTAGTTGTGAATAATTTTTAATTTGTTTATATTTGGTTTTTATTTGATATTAGGTTGGTTTGAAGATGTGTTTTTTTAAGTTCTTGGTGTATGGTTCGTACTCGATCCTCTTCATAAGAACCCCTATACTACGACCCCAAGTTAGAGTTGAGCCGCGGATGAATATTGGCAATATATTGAAGTAACAATGAAAGAATCAATAGCACATGCTAGACAGGACTAATTGCTACTTTGGAAAGATTATGTGTCGGGATTCGTTTAAATCATGTTCAAAACACGTACTTCATGGAAAAACAATCGTACTTAAGCAATATGAGGCAAGGAAATCGAACCCGGATCATCATATTTAGGAGGTAAGTTATCATCAAATTCGAGATATTTCCAATATTCCCGGATCATCATATTCAAGATATAAAGCAAGATGTTTTTGAGCCCAATGATAATAGTTCCTTGAATGTTTCTATAGATGATGCTTTGATTGCAAATGTTGTTAGTACTAATTTAAAGGAAAACAATAATGGTGAATACCCTCATGGGGAAGCAACTTCCAACACCCCTCATGTGTCCAAGTTAAAGCCTATAAAATTGGGTTTCCCTCCTTCTCATGGGAATACTTCGATGGAAAAGTGCAAACCACCACCAAAAACTCTTAAATGTTCATCTCTTGGGGAAGGAGAGAAACCCTTGAATGCTCATTCGATTGATATTTTCATGGAACAAAAAGGTGAGCTATTAGACATGTTGAGAGAACATGAGGAAGCATTAAGCTATGTGTGGAAAATCTTGTTTGGGGATGATGATCCCAAATGTTTTGTCCTGGATAGAGGAAAGGAAGCTGATATTTTCGGTCCATGTTGTGAATAACCCTATAAGCGAGGTAAGTCGTGCCGAAGACATTAATTAAACTTGGTTTGATCATTCGGATTGTCACTCTAGACTTTCCGTTGATGTTTTTTCAATTTTGTTTTTGTCGATAATTTCATTATTTTGCCGTGTTCTTTTCATGGGTGTGTTTTTCCGTGATTTTGTAGCCAATTGAAGTGCATTTCACTGGACGGATAAAGGAATGAAGGCTATAGGAAGGGAGTAAAAGCTTGGAAGTTGGTAACTTCGATTTTGGTTCTAAGTACGTGAAACTCTGCTTGTCGCAAGTCGCGACAAAAAGGGGATTTTGACAACTCCCAACTTCATTTTTCACGAGTCGTGACGAGTTTGTCGTTGTCGCGACCAAAATCAGAACCAATTTTTGATTTTGTGAATGTACATATACAAATTTTATGGGTCGCAAAAAGGTGTCGCAAGTTGCAATACATCTCATGAGTCACGACATCCATGTCGCGAGCGCAGACAAAATTAAAAGTTTTGGACAAAATATCAACTCCTACGTCCAGTTTTTCACGAGTCACAATAGAACTTTCGCGAGTGGCGACATACTGTTGCGAGTCACGATGTTCTTGTCGCAATGGCGATGAAAATCAGATTTTTGTGAAAAAATTTCAACTCCCTATTACATATTTTCACGAGTCGCGATGGACCAATCGTGATTCGCGACAGACTGTCACGAGTCATGATGGTCTTTTCGCGATCGAGATAGAAGTCAGAAAGAGTTGGAAAAAGTTGCAAGTCTCAACATCAATTTTTTATGACTCGCGACATACCCATCGCGATCGCGTTGTCGGTTTGAATTTTAGGAGTTCGTTGACTCCATCTTTGTGACTTAGGAGAATTCCATCGCGAGTCGCGACACTGTACATAAATGAAAAAAATGGGGCAGAACCCCATTTTTCAAAGCATACCCTATTCTCCGCTGAAATATTCCACCATAACCACTGCTCTTCCGCATCTCAACCACCAAATCAGGCTGGAAAAATAACATTTAAACCGGCCAAAATCTTCCCCATCCCAATCCCTATCCTATTTCTCATCAATTTCAGCCTAAATCCCTCCAAATTTCTCCAAAAAAAAATCCAAAACCAAAACCTTTGGGGATATCAAAGTTTCAAGTGCATAAAGTTAGGAATCTTAGTGGGTTCAGTTTATTCATCATATCAAGCATCAAATTGGTACATTTCTTCACCACTTTGCTCTTGAATTGTGATATTGATTGAATTGGTGATTTTTGTAAATGTGTTAATTTGTAGGAAATTGTTGGAATTATTGATGAACTGTTTATTTTTATGATATGGATTGGGAATGATGATGAATATGTTAATTATTCTAGTTTGGCTTTGGTATTGGATGATGGAATTATTGTACATTTTGGATATGATTATTCTTTGCTATCTTGGTGGATGTTTTCACTGTGATCTATGTTCTTTTGGTGGATATTTTGGTTGTGGTCTTCTAACATGGAATTTTGGACATTTTGACATTAGCTAAAGTACCTATAGTTGTGCCTCTAAAGAATTACATATTGGCTATATGTTGATCTAGATTGGTGATATAGAAGTGCATACTATATATTTTGGCTATATGTTGATCTCAAATTGTTGGAGACTACAATACATGAATGGGATTGTTGAAATAGGATATAAGTATGGC
>JAULKM010068587.1:0-28028 GCA_032355605.1 Rubia tinctorum
AACAAATCAAAATAAAATGTTCGGGTTGCATAAATCGGGTTATAAACTTTATAACTACTACAAGTTGCATAATAAATTTTTAATATTGCAAATAAGAGTACCTTTTATTATTTTAATTAAACTCCGTCTTTCCATAAGTTTATGGAAAGACGACTTTTCCCAAAATTTTACCTTTTCTAAATATAAAATTTTTATGTGAAATTATTATAAATAATTAAATATATTAACGGTCAAATATGATCATTGAAAATTGTGAAAAAGTAAATAAACAATATTTAGTGGAACAAAGGTAGTATATCCTATCAAAACTCAAATATACGTGTAAGTTTATCCAAATAATTTATAATCCGATTTTGACTATAATTTTAATTACTTTAACCAGCAAATTTTTTATTTTATTTTTTTGTGGTAAAATTGCACCTGAACACTAATTTCCGTCTTTCAAGAGACGTGAAAACGACTAAAAATCAGCAAGTGTATTATAAGCAGACAAAAACAGAGGATATTTTATTTATGAAAAAGTTGTATAGAGTTGTGACTGAAGCATATCTTTCACTTTTAATCACAATCAACACATAATAGCAATCCAAAAAAATAAAAATAACACATAATAGTGAGGAAAAATAAGGATCAACTTTTCAGAAGACAATATTTCTTACGAAAATATAACGAAAACAAACAAAATGAGATGAAATCGAAAACTCACCCAACGGGTTAGCCGCCAGCTGCCCATTCTGCCCTAGACTTTCCAAATAAAAAAGAACCGTGAAAAAGGTCGCCGACACGGCCAAAACGAAGCCGCCGGTATCCCCCTCCGGCGAGCCACACCCAACTCTCACTTCATAAATGTATCATACACAATCACTCTCGGCTCCAGCGGTTCGAGCCGATCCAGCAGCCGCTCAACCGGGCCTTCCATCTTCGTGAAAACGG
Source organism: Rubia tinctorum (assembly GCA_032355605.1). Lineage (NCBI taxonomy): Eukaryota > Viridiplantae > Streptophyta > Magnoliopsida > Gentianales > Rubiaceae > Rubia > Rubia tinctorum. Next base: position 934 of record JAULKM010068587.1, read on the forward strand.
CTTCAATGAAGCCGATCAGGTCCTTGGCCCGGTCCTTGTGGGAAGGAAGAACGTCAGGGATGGTGGCGAACCGAGCCGTGGTCCGGTTCGGCGCTCAGCGAGCCGAGCCATTCTTCGGTTAGTATGAAAGTGATCAGAAAATCGGGTCTTTTATGGGCTATTGATTTGCAGAAGTTGAGCATTTGGTTGATGTGGCCTCTTCCGGGGTATGGAATGGCTACAATTTGGAGAGGGACGGAATTTGGTGAAGCCATGGCCGTAATTATTTTTGAGTTGTCGAGAAATTAGAAATGGTTAAATGATTGTTGTTAATATGGGCTAAACAATTGTGCCAAAAGAAGAAAAAAACAAATATTGAGTGGGCCACTGAGTAGAAAACGCACCACCATATAAAAAAGTGGTGGCGGAGGAAAAATTTGAATGTGTTATGAATGTGCAAAAATTAGGGTTTAGAGGGGAGATGGTTTTTAGGGTCATGTAAAATTTTGAATTTGTAAGAGTAATTATGTCATGGGGTGTTGATTTTTTTTCTAAAAAAAGAGGAAAGTATGCATATTTGATTGGAAAAATGTGCAGATTCTTTGGGACGGAAGGAGTACCGCCAATATAATAAAACAGATGAAATAGTATTAGAGTTTTCAAATACTCACTATTTTCCAACAAAAACTTCACACTCCCTCTGTCCCATACTAAAATTGACATAATTTTTTTCACGATTTTCAATAAACACGTTTGACCATTAATATGTTTACACCCATCATAGGCACTATGAGTTTCTTGTAATGCCATTCGGGTTCACCAAAACTTTTCAGACGTTAATGAACTCAGTTTTTAAAGATTACATGAGAGAGTTTGTTTTGGTTTTCTTCGACGATATTCTCAATTACAGTAAAACACTTGAGGAACATAAAATTCATTTGGAAAAGGTTTTGCAACAAATGAGAACTCATCAACTATTCGCAAAACGATCCAAATGTGTTTTTGCTCAAAATAAAGTGGAGTATTTGGGGCATACTATTTCAGGTGAAGGGGAGTCTATGGATAAAAAAAAATAGAGTGCATTTTGGGGTGGCCTAAACCGGTATCTGTTAAGCAACTCAGGGGGTTCCTGGGCTTAACGGGTTATTATCGGAGATTCATCTCTTCTTATAGAGTGCTATGTCATCCTCTGCATGATTTGTTGAAAAGGGATCCCTTTAAGTGGAATCAAGAAGCTGAGAAGGCTTTTGAACACCTGAAGTTAGCTATTACCACAACCACAGTTTCAAAACCACCAGATTTCAATAAAGAATTTGTGGTAGAAACCGATGCGAGTGATGTTGGAATGGGGGCAGTGCTTATGCAAGAGCAAAGACATATTGCATTCTTGAGCAAGTCATTTTGTGGGAGAAATCGTGGTCTATCGACGTATGAGGTGGAGTTACTCGCACTTGTTATGACTGTTGCGAAATGGAAACGTTACCTCATGGGAAATCACTTTGTTACAAGGACCGATCATCAGTCGCTTAAGTACCTATTGGACCAGAAATTAACCATTACATTACAGCATAAGTGGATCACGAAATTTCTGGGATTTAGTCTTTGAAATTCAGTATAAGAAGGGGTCGGAGAATACAGTAGCTGGCGCACTTTCACGAAGGCCTATCATGATGGAAGAAAAAGATGTTCCCGTTCCTGATTTTGGCAGAAAATAAGTGTTTAAAAATCAAACAAAGGAGAATGTTAGACCAACAAGGCTAGAAGGTGGTGCAATGGTTGATAGTGTGGAAAGACATGCTGGAAGAGGAAGCTTCCTCCTGGGAAGACAGCAATTTTGTTCAACAGCGATTCCCAAATTTGTCAGCCTAGTTCATGTTAAATCGCACTTGAGGACAAGTACATTTTCAACGGAGGGGTATTGTCATGAGTAGCCCATATTAATAACTAATAAGGGTAGCTATGTAAATATAGAAGATAAATATGGGTGTTTCCAACAAAATACAGTTGAGGAGTAGTTGATATTGGTAGAAGTTCTGGAAGCTTACTGATGCTGCCAGAAGAAAGTGTATGAAGGGAGGCAAGTGGAGCAGATGGAAGCATACTTTCTGCATGACAATTAGAAACAGTTAGTTAGTTAGACTTCCAGATCTTTCCTTCTTCTTAGTTCTTGCTGTAGTTCATCCAATTTCTGTGTAATTCTTGAATCACTTGGAAGAAAATACATATTTTCACCTTTTTGAGATTAAGCTCCTGACATTCTCCCTAAGGATGATCATGGGTTTAGATCCAACCCAAACCCATAAGATTTAGATCCGACCCAAACCCATAAGATTTAGATCCGTTGCATTGGGTATGGGTTAAAAAAATTTAAACCCATCGGATCCAAATCCAGGTATGGGATCTAGATTCGGGTCTAAAATATTAAGACCCAGATTCAACCTAGACCCAACCCTTGGACCCATATTACCCTAACTATATATCTTATTTATCATAATTTCTAAATTACTTTCATATTTTCTTCGTATTTTTATTTTTAATGAATCAAATAATGTGTATTCTATATTTTTTTCTTGAAGAATTAATTATTGTACATAGTAATCATGCATAATTTATATTTAAGATAATACATATTTTATTTAGTGAAGACAAACATTAGAAAGTTAGACCCATTTAGGACCCGTTTTGGACCCAATGCCCGTTTGGACCCATCGGGTTAGGGTCTAAAAATTTTAGGCCCTACGTGTCCGGGTCGGGTCTTGGTCTTATTGGACCCAACCTAGACCCGACCCAGACCCGACCCATGATCATCCCTATTACTCCCCCATCAGACTGTTAGAATTTTTCTCTTTAGAAAAAGAAAATATTAAACCGTTTGAAAGCGGGTTATTTCTGGATGTCCAACCTTCATATATTAATAATTGGATAGGCCAAAATCTTGTACAATTAAGTCGATCCTATTACAATAAAAACATCAAGTATTGGGAATGAAACATTAAAGGTTTGGTTGAAACATCAAGTATTGGGAATGAAACATCAAATCTGATTGTAAAAAAAGCGGGAGAAAACCTGAATGTTTGACCCGCGAGATTCTTATATCCCAGAATAATTAATTATCAAATTATTCGTTTCCATCACCCACTAAAAATAGTATATACACTCAAATCCCTCCTTAATCGCTAAACTATTTAAAAAATTTAGAGTCAAGTGCTAAATAAGTCTAACTTTAGGGCGAACGTGTCAATCTACCCATGCAAAATGAGAAAGTGTCAAAATAACCTGACCTTTTAGATGTATGGGTTAATTTAACCTTGGGTGTCGTTGACTTGATTGTCAAATGGGAATTTTGGCCGAAATGTAATGAAAAGACAATTTTACCCCTAAAATAAAAAAAATGAAAAGTTGAAAAGGCCCCCTTATTTCTTCTTTCTTCCCCGCTTGCATTTATTTATTATTTCTTCTTTATTCATCCATCGGCCTCCTCCGCCACTAAAAGAACAACACCACCGCTGCGGCAGCGACATAGAATGCTGATTCCTTCAACGGAAAAATCTGCAGCCCCAATAGCACCCTCACCTTGGAGTACAACACCTCCAACCCAAATCCGATCATTTTCTGACCCGGAGGAGGAGAACCCAAAACCAGAAACAAAAATTACTTGCGGGACGTCTATGATTTCTGAATAAGAGGAAGAGGGGAAGACGATTGAGGTAGCCCAAAATTTCCCAGTGGCAAGGCTCAAGTTCGTTGAAAACGGAACAGTATCCGACAAGGGTGACCATTTTGGTTGAGGCGACAATGGAGCCGCACTCAAAGATGGTGATGTCCGGTAGCAGGCCTCCACAACTCCGTTCATGGTGGGTGCTTCGGTCTTCGATTCACATTACATGTCAGGTTCCAGTTTGGAATTTTTAGGTTCTTTGCTTCAACCATGACAAAATACACATTGTTTCATGCTTACCGCGGATCATCCGGACATGGCAAAGACCAACATAGGTTGTGGTGGAGATGTCGATGAACTACAAGGAAATTTTCATGAAGAAGAAAGGGCAGGTTTTGATTTTTGCTAGGAAGAATTATAATATTTTTGAGATTGATATTATTACTATGTGTATTATTAATCAGGCGATGCCATCGATTGTGCCACCACCATCCCCTCCGTTCTGGAGTAGTGTGGAGTGATTCCATGGTGTTGGTTAAAGACATAATGTAGAACCGCTCAGTATCGTTGATGTCGCAGCAGGTGGTAGGGGTTATGAAGAAGAAGTAAAGGGGAACAAAAACTCAGTTTAAGGGTAAGGGGCACTAGAAGCTATTGCTTAATAAGTTCTATGCATAGAAGCAGTTACTTAATAATTGCTATGTTATATTTCCCTTGCATCGCCCACTTAGGAATCTCTTCTGTCTAATAAAAATCTAGCTGCTACAGGGAAAAATAGTTGTTACCGAGGATGACAATTTTAGTTAATTTTGGAAGTTGAAGACACGAATATCTTTATTAAATACAATTTGTTGAGTTAACCATGTTACATGGGTAGTGATTATTGTTATTACTACTACTTAGTGCTAGTTAGAGGTTATAAAAGTTACATAAATTATGAACTTAAAAGCTAGGCTTTAGTGGTAGGAAGTTGAAGAACATAAAAGCTTGGAATAATAGCCTTTGGTGCTTGTTAGTGGTGGTGGGTGGTTGAAGAAGTTACAAACATAGAATAAGGCACATTGTTTAGCCTTCATTAGTAGAGTTAATGCTAGTTAGTTAGTGGTAGGAGGTTATGGAGGTTAGAAGCTTGTAGTATGTCTCTCATTAGTTTAGGAATAATTATAAGGCATTTTGTAATCTATAAATAGAAGAATGAAAAATCAGAAAAGTTGTATCCTTTAAGCACTAAAAACTTTGTCTTTATTTCTTCCATTTTTCTATATCATTGTTCCAACATTTGGTATCAGAGCAAGGTTGATCAATGGAAAGAAATACACCAGAGGGTTCACACCCTCCGCCAAGTCAGAGGGGGCGTAGTGCAACCAGGGGGCCAAGAGCTCGTGAAGTGGTGGTGCAACATGTGTTGAGGGAGAGTGGCAGACCATTGGTGTACCCTATCCTAACTTGCACAAACTATGTTGAATGGGCCCTAATGATGAGGGTAAATTTGCAAGGACAAGGTTTGTGGCGAGCGGTCGAGGAGGGGGATGCTAATTACAGTGAAGATAGGCAGGCACTCTCTGCGATCCTTCGAGCGGTATCGCCGGAGATGCTGTCACGTTGGTTGTGAAGTACATGGCCAAAGAGGCTTGGGGAATGATAAAGACGCAATGAATGGGCGTCGACCGTGTCCGTGAAGCCAATACACAAAAGTTGAGCACATAGTTCGAAACCATAACTTTCAAGAATGGTGAGAATGTTGATGATTTTTCCATGAGAATCATCAGCCTTGTTAACAATATTTGGGTCCTTGGTGACACGTTGTGGGAGGAGAAAGTCGTGAAGAAGTTCTTGTGCATTGTGCCTCAACGCTTCGCGCAAGTGGCAATTGCAATTGAGACTTTGCTTGATCTAAGCACACTCTCGGTTAATGAACTGACCAGACAACTACGTTTGGTGAAGGATCGTTTTGGAATTGGTGATCCAAGCGACAAGGGTGGTTCTAAATTGCCTCTCATGGAGGAGGAGTGGTGAATGCGCCAAAGCCACACGAAGAAGGTCAAAACCTCTGAGGCTGGGGGGAAAGGGTCAGGGGCCGCAGTAAGTCTAAGAGTCGTGGTCAAGGAGACTCTTGAGACCAGAAGGGAGCAACCACAGGGAATCGAGAAAAAAGTCCAAGAAAGGGAAAATGTCACAATGGTGGCATTTATGCCCATTTTGCATTTGAGGGTCGCAAGGCAAAACAAGGAAAACGAGACGAGACACACTTAACCATGATCGAGGATGATTAGACAGCCTTGCTAATGCCATTCGTTGTTGAGGTGACGCCCCCAAATATCACTTGGCAGGCACCAGGAAGCTAGAGTGATGAGGCGTTCCATGTTGGGAGTATCCCGACAAGACCGACCCTGGATAGTGTTGGTCTCGTCAAAGAGGCACATGAGTATGTCTTCTTTAATGAGGAGTATGTGTTTCCAACCTGTGCGAGTGAGGGGGTGTGGTACCTGGACACAAGAGCGTGTAACCACATGACGGGCACTAAGGCATTGTTCACATCACTTGATGAGACAAAGAAAGGAAAGGTCAGGCTTACTGATGGATCAATGGCGGAGATCTGCGGTCGAGGTTCTGTGATGTTCTTGTGCAAAAACAAGGAGCACAATGTGCTTACAAATGTATATTTCATAACTAAGTTGAACAGTAACATTGTCAGTATTGGCCAACTAGATGAAAATGGTTGCAAAACCGCAATTGAAAATGAGGAGTCGTGCTTGTTTGATCGTAACCTAGCCTTGTTGGAATCGGTGGCACAAAGAAAGAATAGGCTATATGTCTTGGCAATGGATGTAGCTACTCCAGTGAATTTTCTTTCTAAGGCAGACGATGTTGCATGGCTATGACACGCACGCTACAGATACCTTAACTTTCGATCATTGCACAAATTGGAGCAAGAAGGTATGGCCGAAGGGGTCCCGTTGATTGACCATGTTGAGCAGTTTTATGGCTCTAGGCAAACAATACCGAGTCTCGTTCCTAAAGGCCTCGGCGTACCGCACTTCTCAGTGTTTGGAGTTGGTACACATTTATTTGTGTGCCCCTATTATGTCAACCACAACTGGATGGGGCCATTACTTCTTGCTGATAGTTGATGACCATAGTCGCTACATGTGGCTAGATGCGCTCAAATCAAAGGATGAGACACTTGGTTCTTTCAAGAAGTTCAAGGCACGTGGTGAGGTTGAAAATGGAGGTAAGCTCAATAAATTCCAATCTGACGGGGATGGTGAGTTCAATTCCATTGAGTTCCAAGAATATTGCAGCGAACAAGGCACAAAACACTGCACCATAGCGCCATAATATCCTTAACAAAATAGCGTGGTTGAACGACGTAATCAAACTGTGGTGGAGATGGCACACTACTTTCTCAAAAGCATGAGCATGCCAACTATTTTTTGGGGTGAGGTGGTGAAGACCGTTGTCTACATCTTGAATAGGGTGCCGACAAAAATCTTGGATGGGTAGATGTCTTACAAGGTGTGGCATGGGCGCAAGCCAAATGTGAGTCATTTTATAACTTTTGGGTGTGTGGTACAAGTTAAAAAAGTTGGCCCCGGGGTGAACAAGCTAGTTGATCGCTCAGTACCAATGGTGTTCTTCGATTATGAAGAGGGATCCAAGGCCTACCATGTGCATGAGCTAAAAAATGAAGCTCTATGTAAGTAGAGATGTTATGTTCGAGGAGCACAAGAAGTGGGAGTGGAAGTCAGGGGTGCACAATGCAGTTGTGAGTGTGGATGACACCTTCATAGTGGAGTATTTATCGGAGATTGATGCACTGGATGACACAATCTCTAACGTGCAACAAGAGGAACATTTCCCACTTGTGCACCAGCCGCTAAGGCCCATTTTTTCTAAAAAGGAAGAGTGGGCAACCCCACCAACACGTGATGATGCACTAGATACAGATGATGGTGTAACACGGTACCACAAGGTGGCAGACATCTATGACACAACCGAGGAGGTTGAAATGACTGGTCTTTGTTTCTTAGCTGCGGATGAACCCAGCAGTGTAGATAAGGCCCTGGGTGAGGCATGGTGGAGACAAGCCATGAATGATGAAATTAGGTCAATAAAAAATAATGGGATGTGGGAGTTAGCTTCTCTCCCTGTTAGGCATAGGGTCATAGGGCTTAAGTGGGTGTTCAAGGTGAAAAAGAATCCAGATTGCAACGTGGTGAAGTACAATTCCCGCCTTGTGTCAAAAGGCTACGTGCATCGCCAAGGAGTGTATTTTGATCAAAAGTTTGCTCTTGTGGCTATAATGGAAATGGTGCGCTTGCTGCAGGCTTTAGCTGCGCATCGGGGCTGGGAGGTGCACGACATAGATGTCAAATAAGCATTTTTGAATGGAGATCTCAATGAAGAGGTCTATGTGCACCAGCCACCAGGTTACGTTGATCCAAAAAATGAGCACAAGGTGCTCAAGTTGCACAATGCCCTGTACGGGTTGCACTAGGCACCACAAGCTTGGAATGCCAAGCTGGACACAACACTTCTCTCCTTAGGTTTTTGTCGCTGCACATTGGAGCACGCAGTGTACAGGAAGACAGATAGCTTGAATAGTCTATTGGTTGGAATTTATGTGGATGGGTTGATCATCACGGGGGTAATCACCAAAGAGCTAGCCTTCTTCAAAGGAGAGATGCAAAAATTGTTTGACATGAGTGACTTAGGTCTCTTGAGTTACTATCTGGGGATAGAAGTCAAACAAGGCGAGAAGGAAGTAAATTTATGCTAAAGTACTTATGTGCCTAAAATTGCTTGATGTGTGTGGCATGGAAAGCCGCAACCCATTCTCTATGCCCATGATGAACAAGCTGAAGCTAACTATGGAAGGTCCAGGAGATGTTATGGACACAACAAGGTACCGCAGTGTGGTGGGAAGTCTAAGGTATATGTGAAACACAAGGCCGGATATCAGCTACACTGTTGGGATAGTTAGAAAGTTCATGGGGAAACCCAAAGCACCACATTGAGCGGCGGTGAAGCAGATCATGTGCTACGTGAAGGGAACCATTGGCCTAGGATCCTGCTACAAGAACACAGACAAGTTGGAGCCTAATTTGGTTGGGTTTAGTGACAATGACCTTGCTGGAGACACAGATGATTGTAAGCGTACAACAAATATAGCCTTCTTCCTTAGCTCCAGCCTAGTTACATGGCTGTCCCTGAAGCAGAAGGTAGTTGCACTCTCATCTTGCAAAGTGGAGTACATTGCAGCAGCGGCAGTGGTGTGCCAAGGTGTGTGGCTGAGTCGCTTGTTGGGCAAGCTCACCAACCGCAATCCAAGGGTGGTGGAGCTTCTCATGGACAATAAGTCCACAATTTATTTGAGTAATAATCTGGTGCATCACGAATGAAGTAAGAACATTGACATTTGTTTTCATTTCATAGGTGAGTGCATTGAAAATGGTTTTGTGGAAGATAGTCATATTGGTATGAAGGAACAGTTGGACGACATCCAGACCAAGCCACTCAGATGATTGAAGTTCGTTGAAATGGACTGAAGCTCGGTATAGTTGAAGTGGTTTCATGCAACAAGGTTAAGGGGGTGAATTATTGAGTTAAACATGTTTCATAGGTAGTAATAATTGTTATTACTAATACTTAGTGCTAGTTAGAGGTTATATATGTTACATAAATTATGAAATTAATGGAAGACTTTAGCGGTAGGAGGTTGAAGAATATAAAAGCTTGGAATAATAGCCTTTTGTTCTAATTAGTAGTGGTGGGTGGCTGAAGAAGTTACAAGCATGGAATAAGGCACATTTATTTTGCCTTCATTAGTAGAGTGAGTGCTAAATAGTTATGGTATGAGGTTATGGAGGTTAGAAACTTGTAGTATGGCTTTTCATTAGTATAGAAATAATTTCCAACACTATTTACCAACTCAAAATATTCAAGTCCAGCAATCTCGATTTCCACTTCATCAAGAAACCTACTAAACCCCTTCGGGGTCAGGGTCTTAAACTTTCTGTTGCCCGAGTAGTGCATGTCATACTCTCTTCTGTTGCACCCCAGCACAACCGGCAACTTGTACGGTGGTAGGAGCTCCGAAATGTGATCTGGAACGTACTGATTAATAAACCAAAAACCACATTTAGTAAATATGAAAGTAACTTATAGAAAAATTTAATTGAAAATGAAATACATGTATAACAGAGAAGACTTACTAAAATCGGAACATCCACGAAGTTCGTCTTGGTCAGAGTTTGGTCAGAGTTTGGAATGGCATCCTGAATGTGATCAAGGACAACGATCCTCATCCGAATCGATGAGGATCTTCATTGGTCAATGAAATGTTTAGCAAAATAATTATAAAATAAATAAGAAAATAAAAGGAATTTAAATCTGAACAAGAAATCACTCACCTCAATCAGGGCACGTCTGCTCGAACCAGCACTATTGGCCATTATTCCTGAAATTAGATTAAAAATTGGCACATTTAATCTGTTTTTCAGGCAAGGCGTCGCACTTTACTATCGGACCAGAAATTAACTTGGCTGATATGTGTGGGCGACGTTGCCAACCAGTCGGTAAAACTGATAGGTTATGCGAGAACAATGCAACGTTGTATTCAAGTAAGTTAGCAGAACAAAGGAATGAGCGATGTCGCTACACAATCACTTAAAACAAAGCATAATTGACGAGTCCGCGACATCACATTTAAATGTAACAAACACATTATCAACAACAGAAAACCGAAACAAACAAAGGTTATACATAACATAGCTAGGGTCGGTTGACAGGTGAGAATGTAAAATCCAAATTCCTAAAACCTAGAGCCAAAATCCGTTTCAATTTCAATAAAAAAAACAAAGAGCACATAAATACAACATACATATCAAATTTGATGACGAATACAAATATGAAAGTATTCTAGGGAATCTAGGAAGCATACCTTTGAAATGATAGGTTGAAGGACTACTGAAATTTGAGGGAAAGTTGAATGTTTAAAGAGATGTATGAGGTGGGATCCATATATATAGTTATTAAGAAGCATTGTAAATTCTTCCTCGAATAAAACGACATCGCAGAGCAGTCGACCAAACCGGCATGGTACCGACGTTGTAGTGAAGTCGCCTAATCTATTTGTGGTCCTCACCATTTCAACCCACTAACATAGTAATGGACCTATATTTGACCAACAACATATGTGAAGTTGCATGTTTGTTGTGTTCAGCGACAACTCACCGACATATGATCGACTTCGATTTGCATTGAAGTTGGCCTCACCATTTTGGCCCACTAGCATAGAAACTGGGCCTGCATTTGACCAAAAAAACATAATTGAACTTAATAACAGTTAATAGTATATTAGATACTACTAATTGTAGCTTATAAATGTCCATAAACTTCATAGACGTCCAGTTCTATGGGAATTAATTTTGGCACAAACGGTGAACATTATTTACTTCCAGTTCCATGGGAACCACCACATAGATACGAATAAAATTTCATATTCTTGGTTTTTGAAGAAATATAAAGATAATATAACTAATTCCATTTAAAAAATTAAAATCGAGAGTATATGGCATAGAGTAAATTGCAGAAGATTACTTACAAGTATACAAGGGCTCATTCGGAAGAACTTGTGGAACTATATGTGAAATAAAACTAGTTTCTTTTTACCTATACAAGATTTTGGATGGAAGACTAACAAACATCCAACCAAGTTCTTTTGCAAGACTTTGATTGCAAGTCACACAAGCACTGATGGAGGCTTCTCAGTCCTGAGGATGGTAGCAAAGAAATTTTTTCCTCAACTAGTGAGGCTCAAAAAATCCACAAAAAATCAACAACAGAAAAGGGCACCTAGCAGCGGGACGTTTTATGCCCGATCAACAAATCCTGGGTATGCTGCTTGAACAACAAAGTCGAGGTGCTTCTGCTGCAGTGAGTACTTCTCGTATTGATGCAGTTCTAAACATCATGCAGTGAGTGTTTACTTTGAGGTGCTTTTTTGTCGGACATCTTTTAGATCGTCTTTCTTTTCAACTTTACAAGGAAGTTGCTCGTGGTTTGGGTACGCAGGAGAAAAATATTTAAGTCGTTGAATTTGTTGGGGCTGTTTTAGGAAAATCAAATCTTAATCGAGCAGAAAGATATTTCAAGCTCGAGGTACCTAACGTATTTCTAGTCAAGCTTAGGATGTTGCATGTACAAATAATGAGGTGAAGTTACTGAAATTATGTGGGTCAATTAGTAGTTATTAAAAGTTGACGGGCTGAATTGTAAATATTGAAAATGGGCGTAAATAATTGCAAATAGTGGAAATGGGTGTTCTATCAAGTAAATGGGTGTAAATGATGAAATGGTGGGGGTTTGAATTATGATTATGAACTTTTTAAATTTTATTCTCTCAATCATTTTGCGACGCTTCCATGTGTAGCACTCTTGCATGTCAAAATTTTCACGATACTTTTCCATGTGTCAAAGTTATACTGCATCTTAGAGCATCGCAAATATTTAAAGACAGTTAAATGTATCACTATATTTTAGTGGCACGTTGAACAGAAGTGCTGCTAGAAAGTGTCACTAATATTTTTAGTGATATCTTTGAGTGTCACAACCAAAAAAACGTCACAACTAAAAACTTTGTCAAATTGGTGTCCTTATAGTTGTGTAAACCATTTAAAATTGACTTTACAAATAAATAATTACAAAAATTACCCTATACCGATTCATTACTTAATTTATTTATGTTTAAATCCTAGACTAATTGTTACATGAATGGAGACACTCTCCACGGGATTTACGTACAATATCTTTACACATAAATAAAAATGAGTTGTTCTCTTGACAGATGATCTGTTATAAGTTTATGAACAGTCCAATGTTTTTTTTCACTCATACATTGCATTTGTTAAATTACATACTCCCTCTGTTTCTCTATAAGTGGCACCATAGGTTTAGGTGCTTGGATTTAGGTGGAGAAAATGAGTGGATGAAATTTAATTTAGAATGTAAAAAGTAGAATGAGTGGATGAAATTGAAGAAATATTACTGAAAATAGAAAGTGTGTCAATATAAAAGAAACAACTCAAAAAGGAAAGTGTGTCAATAATATAGAAAGGGGGAGTACTAAATTTTAAAAAAATATATTTTTATACTATACATTTTTATATTTTCACATTCAAATATACATTACTACTTGTTTTAACTTTTAAAATGCAATATTTAAACTATTTTCAAATAAATAAAAATAATAAAATACAATATTTAAACAATTTTCAAAAAAATAAAAAAATACAATATTTAAATTTTATTTAAAAAATTACAACATAAGCTTTCTCAATAAAAATTGCATCCTGTAAACAAAGGTCGAAATCCCGAAATTTATCAATTTTACTTAAGGTCTGATAGGAAAGTCGGCGTATCCAATGCCCCGACGAGTAGACAGGAAAATCAACAAGAGAAAAGTGGATACAACCCTAGCTTCCAGAGGCAAATTCATAACTAAAGCATTCATATCATTCTCTGCAGATCCAGGAAAGAAGCAACTCTGAACGTCAGAATTGTAGTTTCAGACAGAAAAGAAAACAAAAAGGAAAAGAGGGACTTTGGTTTGAAGCAAACAAAACAACCTTACGTTGGTAAGGTGATGTTACGTTTGTAATGTGAAGCAAAGTAAGAACCAAAGTTTGGTTTGCTGTGAAGCCAAATAATGTTTACGTTGATTAAAGAGTAAACAAAGGCAAAGGATTTTGGTGCAGTAAGTATATTCTGCATTTTATGATGTTCCATTTATATTGAAAGGAAATACTACAAACAAGGACTCATGGTCACGTTTCTACCTCCCATTTGCATGACATTATTCAACTAACTAGCATGCCACGTTCTTCTCCTAAATGCATGACATTTCTACCTAACTAGCTACATGCATGCAACATAACCAAAGCCACTTGCTGAAAAAAATAAAGACCTAGTTATTTGCTAAAAATAGACAAAGTAAAAAAACCAAAAAAATGTTGCAGTAATGTTGCAACAAAATAGCATAACGAGCTTATACTAACAAATCACCCCTTTAAGCTCGTTCCTCCATTGATTCGAACTACACCAAGCTTTTGTCGCATCTCGATGAACGTGTTCCGAACCAATGCCTTCGTTAGAATGTCTGCCAGCTGCCCATCAATTCCAACATGTTTGACTTCCATTTTTCCGGTCTCGACGCACTCCCAAATAAAATGGAATTTGGTGTCGATGTGTTTGCTTCTTTCATAATGCACCGGATTCTTGATAAGTGCAACGGCCGACTTGTTATCAACCATTAGTTTGAAGCTCATTTCATCGCCACCCATCAAATCTCCAATAAGTCAACTAAGCCAAACACCTTGGCAAGCTGCAGTTGCTGCTGCGACATATTCAGCTTCACAAGAGGACAACGCAACAATCTTCTGCTTCTGTGAATTTCATGTAACAATGCTACTCCCAATGAAGAAAGCTATCCCGGAGGTGCTCTTTCTATCATCGATATCGCCAGCGAGATCACTATCACTGTAGCTAACCATTGGGAGTAGGGGCAATGAAAGACATGGATCGTGCATTTGGAGTGTTGCAACAACGTTTTGCAATCGTTCGAGGCCCTGCAAGATTTTGGGTTAAGGATACCCTAAATTATATTATGACAACATGCATAATTATGCATAGTATGATTATTGAAGATGAGCGCGACGAGCCACGACGATGAAAAAAAATCAAACAAGTGACTTTGAAAAAGAATATGAGCAAGTTGATGAAGTTCCAAACATATCACTTTCACATGAACGCACCCCGATTTCATGGAGTTCTCTGAAAATCACCGCCATGTCAAAGATAAACAAGTGCATACTCAACTCCAAGAAAATCTTATCAAGCACGTATGGATGTTACATGGAAAATAATAACAGTTTGTATTATTTTTATCATCCTATATCTCATTTCTTGTATGTTCTTTAATAAGAGACCTTAAAAAAAATGAAGCAAAAAAAAAAGACATAAAACACTATTAAAAAAAGTGTGAAAAATAGAGAAATTGACATGAATAACAATATGCAATTCCATACAGATCTAATAAGAACAAAAACTTCCCCGAAGTGAAGGCAAGCACTTGACATTCCACAAGCATTCCGGTAGTTTCTCGTTCAATGTACAACAAGTACCAAAAAGGTCCAACCAACTACAGAAATGAAATCAGATCAATAATAGCCATGCCACCAAAAATCTCATGTTTTAGCATATTGCAAGTCTTTGGGCAAAAAGCTACTCAATGATTCCCTGAAATTTTTTCTCCATTCAGAACCAGTATCAAAGCCCCTACGGGGCTTGTTAGTAACAGCAAACGTATATATAGATGTTTAAAAGACCAAAATTACTTACAAGCCATCAAACCAAACTCATTCTCTATTTAGGACATCAACAAAAACAACAAAAAAACAATAAACTTCAAGCTCCATGTAAGAACAAGTACAAATAGAATCTTTAAAAGTAACAAAACTTCAATATAGTTTGATTAACAAATATGTCTGCTGCAAATCTACAGCTCCAAGAAAATCCATCTAACAAGCAATAAAAACATAACAAAATAAACCAGGAACATCGTCTACAACTTGTACTACATGTCACAAGTGCGAGCTCTTTTAGCCAAAATTTCCTTTTGAAGACTAGTGAAATACTCTGCTTGAATTGGAGACATCCCACTAGTATCTAAAGCAATTGTTTTAGCATCCTCACTTTGAATTTGAATAGAAAGTTCTTTTCTTTCAAAGCAAGTTGCTTTTGTTCGGTAGCCAGTAGCAACTCAAATTGTTCGTTCTCTTATGTTCATTTTCTAGTCGCTTGGCTTTCAATTCTTCTAACAATTGGAGACTTTTAGAGGTTGCCTCATTCTCACTATTTTGCTCTTTCATTTTCTCTTTATCACTTCCTTTGCAGCTTTTCTTCCTATAGGTCTTTCTACACTTGTAGGTTCTTCAACTTCTACACTATCATCTTCCAAATTGAATGAATTTGTAATCTTACCTGATGGCTTGAGCTTCCTCTTTGTATCCATTCTTTTACTTTGATTTATCCATTTTTGTTGGAATTTTAATATAACCCAACAATAATCAAGCACAAATGTATGATTCATCTCGGCCTTGAACTTCTCTTTTTCCGAAGCAACCTAAAATACAAATGAAAATACAAACTATTAAAATGTCAACAATGCCAAATCATAACACAATTTAATCTTGAGTGTACCTTATCATGTTCTGTGCATCCACTCCTTTGTAAAAGATCAATATCAACATAATGTCCACAAAACTTGCTTACTTATCTTATTCCAACGGTTTGATAATGACTTTTCACTCCGTTCATGGGACCATTTCTTGTTTTCTTCAAAGTACTAGGCGATTATTTTTCAAAATTGTGTAACTTTTTTATCTTGTCCTTTCACTGGATCTAAGCCAATGTTAAGCCATGCTAATACAAGAAGTTTATCTTATTCGATAGAGAAATTTCCTTGCCGTTGTTTTGTGTTTTTGCTGCTAGGTGTGTAATTCAATGCAACATTGGTTGTTTCTTCATCAATGCAATGACTTGTATCTGGCTGAGAATCAAAGCTTGGAGACTCTTCATTTAGGTCAGTAAGAGCTAATTCTCAATTTAAAATACTTGTGTAACTCATTAAAGACTCATTCATCTAAAAACATTAAATAAATGCATTAAGAAACATTAAAGAAATGCATTAAGGTGACAATAAAAAGTAAACAATACCCTCATATAGTAACTTAAAACATATAGTCTTTCCTGTGCATGTTTAACAGTCATTGTAAACAAGTATAAAATTAGGATTTTAGTACAAAATCATAATTAACATCCCAGTGTTCATCTCACTAGGTTGGGTTGGTTAGATGATTCGTATATGAGCATTGTGTTCGACTAACAAAGGGAATCAACGGTCAAGCATCACTTGCATCGTGATACACTAATATGATACACGTCATAAATTTCCAAATAGCTGCAAACACACGAGGCTAGTAAAATAAAATCTAAGGGTACATTCTCTAGCTGACCATTTCTGAGCAAAGGATGTGAACATAAGCAGAATTTGGTCAGAATTAGCACAGTTGTTGGAGGAGATTCACACTTCAAAGAAATCTGTTTTGAACAAGGCCGTGAAGAAAATAAAATTAAAAAAATTAAAAGATATAGATCAGAAAATTGCACCTAAGTCAAAGATTGATACCTCTTTTTGTTCTTTTCCTGGATTTTGTATTGTAAACATCTTTGAAGAAATGATGGCTGCACCAGAAGAAAAGAATACACACAGCCGAGCTCGCGATTTGAACCACTTCCTCTATTATTTTTTTGCCAGCAGAAAGTAAGGCTTTTAGAGAAGAGAAGAATATGGAAAGTTTGAGAGTTAAATTTTTGGCTAAAAACAATGTAAGATTTAATGTATATAATGAAGATTGTATTCATCTTCCTTCCCTAAAATTTCATACTTTCTCTACAAATATGGGGAAACAAATATTCTCTCTCATCAGAATCCATATTTTAGGGAATGTGATAGGAAAACTATTGGAGGAAAAAAACTATGTAAAATCCCTAAAATAATTGAGAATCCCTAATATAGGGAAGCTTTTGGACTTGCTCTAATGACTTTTTTTTTTTTGGAAAATCTAAGTAAAGGTTAAGAATTTCTAAATGCATGTAAATTTAATGAAAGATTTACTATATTATCCCTACTATTTGCATTTAGGAGCTTTGGACCTGTATTTAGGAAATATTTCCAATTATTTAATTTTAGCTATAAAAAAATTATAATTCTTAAAATATTCCCTTTAATCTCAATAAACTTTATCAACTACCTCACAATTTTATCCACTTTCAACATGGGCTTAGAATGCATCGAATATTCCTGAAAATCCTTAAAGCTAAGTTAATGTTGGTCTCACAGGAAACAGATTCTATATGGAAAGGCGGAATTAATTAGAATGATATGAAATTAGATTTTTATACCTTGCGGTAATTGAAAGTGAAACATTTGATTTTCGAGAAGAAATATTACATGTTTAGAGTAAAAAATATAAATTACTCCGGAGTATGTGTTTTAGTCTAAATATGTAATGATTCTAACCAAAACATAAATAGGCGTGTGAGAATTTAACCCTGATTTTAATTGTTTTGCCCCACATTTTTTAAAATCTTTTTATGGTAAAATTGCACTTGAATCCTTGATCTTCTCATAGTTTATGGAAAGACCGTCTTTCAAGTGACAGACTCTAGTTATTATATATAAGCTATCGTTCTTAATAACAATTTTATAGTGCATGGAAAAAAAAAGATCTAATGATTTGTCTCCATAGATTCATTAATTTATTTATATATTACCTCACACTACAAAAAAAAATCCAGTAGTGACGCATATTTTGTGACAGGTAAGAAAATGTCACAATATTTGCTCCACCTTCAGGTGTCACTAAAATATTTGTGATACATGCACATGTCACTAAACTGAATTACTACATCAATTCATGTCACAAAATTAGTGACACTTCTAAATTGAACTGCATCTTAAAGCGTCACAGAAAAATATAATGATATTTCAACACGTCACAAAGTTTTAGTGACACGCTGAATAGAGGCACTTCATATTGCATCACTAATAATTTTAGTGACGCTTTTATGTGTAACGGATGCTACAAAAATGCGTCACAACTGGAATAATTTGTTGTGTGTTCTTGAGTAAGTTTAGATTGATAAGATTGAAGTCGGATTTATAATATTTTGGTCCGATTTAAATTTAGAGCATGCAACATATAGCAAATTAACAATCATCCAATTTGTTAAATTCCAATCTTATCAGTTCAATCCCAGCAAAAATTGAAATAATATAATCCAATCTATCTTAATATTCAACATATGAGTTTTATTTTCAATCTACTTCGATCTTAACACTTTCGCTCCGATTCAATCTGATCTTAATTGATGAGCATACCTACATGCAATTATTATGGTTTCTAAAAAAACGGACCGAATTTCTATAGGGATTGGAAACTAAACAAGTTGCCAGATTGGCTGTGAATATGAAACATTTTAATTTGCACGCGTTTAGTGCTAAACGATCTCCACTCTAACTATAATCAAGTCCAATAGATTCTCCAAAATTTTCTTTAAAATGGAGAATGAAAATTCATATTTTCTATATTTTTTTGTTCAACTCCAACAAATTCTCTATTTTGCATAACTTTGTGTTTAGTAAAACAATAATGATCTTCTTTTAATAACACAAATAATAAATACGCTAACCGCTACAATATGAGAAAGTTTCCTGTTAGACTCATTGACGGTTAGACCAATCATGAAAATCTTTGTTTCAATAACTTTTATAGTCAAAATGTAATTATTTATACATTACAATGAATTTTATTTTTGTTAAAAAGTTACAGGAATCTCATTGGAATAAATAAAACAAACACTAAATCGCCCAATTAGTTATGTTAATTATAAAATGACCATGTCTAACGGTTAATCGGTCTAAAACAAAACAAAATAAACTATAAATAAATAAGTATATGTATTTTAAAGAAATTTAAATAAAGACTATTTTTTAAAATTAATAAATATATACCTATTTTTTAAAAAAATTGTGAATAACGACTAATTTTTAATGAACATCGTCAACATTTGTTCCTACACATGAAAGTTATGGTAGTCATGAAAGCTAGACATAGAAAATATTTACATAAATAAGGAAATTACCTTTAAATTAAAGGTGGTTGACATTAATAGCATTAAATTTTTAATTCTCCAAATATTTCATTCTCTCTCTACCAATATAGAGAATGAAACCTTCTCTTTCCAGTTCTCCATTTTAGAGAACCATATGGAGCGTCTGTTGAACCTGAAAAATAATCAAAATCTCCAAATATACCTAAAATCTCCATTTTGCATAATCTGTTGGACTTGCTCTGAGTGATTAACTCATCTAAAATAATGAGTTTATTTTAGTGCAATTATTTGCTAGATGTACAATCATCAATTTAAACATGTATAAATAAATAGAATTGTACGTAAATGTGTGATCAATCAAGAGCGGAACCAGAAGAGCGAGAGATCGTACGAGCTATCTTTAGTCATCACGGAGTACTAACCAAATCTTTGTACAACTCCTAATGTGGGACTCTTAACACGCCCTCTCATGTGTAGGGTTATTATAATACTAATGAAAATGTAGACAGAAAGAGGTCATGAGTCTATCACTGGAAATATACATCCACTAGACCGATCAGACCAGTGTTTGGCTCTAATACCATGCAAGGAAAATGATCTGTGACTCTTCTCCTTGAGTAGATAGCTTTATATATACATGAGTTATGTAGAAACCTATTTCTAGCATCTAAAGTCTACTTGCGAGGTAAGTTACAAAGTAGACAACTAAAGACTACTAAATTCTACTTTACATAGGAGTTTACAACACTAGCACACTAACACTAAAGACTACAAATGTGACAAATTAATGACAGTATTAACTTGCTAATTAAAGAGAATGATAATGTGTTTTATCATAACAAATGTGACAAATTAATGACAGTATTAACTTGCTAATTAAAGAGAATGATAATGTGTTTTATCATAGATCCGCTGAAGATTACAACACGAATATTTTCACAATGGCCCGGCGGTCAGCTGGGGGCAGGCAAGATGGCCACTCATCCGTCTCATATCCTACTACATCTTAGACTCGACCCGCTTCACCTTAACCCAGTGTTTGGGCTCTAGATCTCAACAAGCATTCACTGCCCAGACTGCTCCACCATCCACCTATGCTCCAACTGATATTGAGCAAGCCACGCATACAATGTTTTTAAATGTGCTTAACAAGATTTAGTATTTTAACACAGGAACATCTTCTCATATGACAACATCTCCAGGTACACTCTCGTCTTATTATAATATGAGTCATTTAAATCATCATATCAATGTTGGAAGTGGTCAATATATTCCAATTCATGTTTATTGGCAATTCTCCCTATCCCCTCCTCACCCACCTTTATCTTTACCAAATGTTTTATATGTCCTAAAACTAGTTTCACTAACAGTTTTGTATAATCTCACCACAAATCCTTCATTTTATTCTCTTTCCACCTTTACCACACTTTCTCCCACTTTATGGCATAGTAAATTAGGTCATCCGGGTGCACCGTCTTTGTGTTCTTCGAGTGATAATAAGTTTATTGATTCTAATCAAGAGCCTAATTCATCTTCAGTTTGTGCATCTTGTGTTTTTGGAAAACATGTAAAACTACCATTTCATCAATCACATTCGAATACTTTGATACCTTTTGATATCATCTATAGCAATCTATGGACTTCTTCGATTTTAAGCACAACTGGACATAGATATTGTCTTATTTTTGGATGATCATTCTATTTTTTATGGACTATTCCCATTGATAGAAAATCTCTAGTATATTCTCTTTTCTCTTCTTTTGGTGTTTTTGTTAAAATGCATTTTGAGTGAAATACCAAATGCTTTCAATGTGATAATGGCTGGGAGTTAGACAATGATAACTTAGAAAAATATTGGCACCCCAATGGGCGTAATCTTCATTCTCATTCTCTTTCTGAGGCTCAAAAACCTAAAACCTAGCTTGTTCTTGCATTATTTTTAGACTAAATTATTTTTTAGTGCCCAACATCTTTTGAAATACCATCGTTTGGTCCCCAAGGCCAATAATTCATTCAGCAACCATCAAATACAAAATGATTTATTTGGTACCAAAACCAAATTCCGGGTGATTTTCAGGTAAATTGGAATTATTTTCTAATATAGCCAGAGTTATTTTCATATTTTTACTAGTTAAAAAATCATTTAAAAATTTCCAATTTCCAATTTCTTCTATTTTTCTATTTTTTCTATTTTTTCTATTTTTTCTATTTTTTTCGCCCCCTCCTCTTTCCCCTTTCCCTTCCGCCGCCTCCTTTCCCCTCCTTTTTCAGTACGATCCAAAAATAAACATCTCGCCGCTCACCAGAGAGGCGGCATTGCACCAGACGTAGTCCTTGTGGCCTAGAAGGTTTGAAAGCGAGGTTTCCATGCATGGCTACATCCTAGTACTTCACGACAGTGTGGTCTCTGTTGGAGAACAAGTGAAGCTTATCGCTACGCGGGTACAAGACCCCATGGACGGGCCACGCATGACTGTTGAGGCGCATGAGGGCGGTGCGGGACTTGACATCGAAGACGTGGACATGGCTGGAGTGGTTGCCAGTGGCGAGGAGGCACGAGTCGGAACGAAAGGAGATGGAGTTGACGATATCCTTGAACGGGGATGTGATGACTGCCTTTTGCTCCAGGGTTTCAGAGAAGAAGAGTGTGACAGTGGCGGAGTGAGCGACGGAGAAGTCGTGCGGCGAGTCCGGCGCAAACGTGATGACGTTTATGGAGGATACTAGGGCTTTGACTGGGTTTTATTTGGGAGCTTTAAATGAGCGCCATTGCTTTGATTCGGCTAAAACAGATGTGTTTTTGAGCTTTGGCTTCACCGGAAAGGTTCTTGAGATGCTGTTCCGAGCATCTTCCTCGGCAGGGGAAGGGAAAGTGGAAAAGGGAGGGATGAAAAAAAATAGAAAAAGATAAAATAAATAGAAATTAGGATTTTTTTAATTGAAAAGATTTTAATCAGTAAAAATTATGAAAATACCCCTGGCTATATCAGAAAATAATTTTGTTTTACCTGAAAACCACCCGAAATCTGGTTTTGAGACAAAACAAATCATTTTGTATTTGTTGATTACTGAATGGACGCAGTATTGGCCTTGAGGACCAAAAAATGGTATTTCGAAAGATACTGGGTACCTAAAGGGATTACAAGGGTTCTTCCAAGACACTCCCCCAAAATCATCTTCACTCATATTCAAACAAATCATATTTCTTCAATTATTTCGTTTCCACCACCGTGAATTCCAGATCAGGCGTCCGGTCCACTAACTACCTCTAGAAACTCAGACAGCCCTGCCACTCCCCAGCTCCGTCGACGGTGCATAGAATCTCCATCACCGCCCGGTTAAGAAGCAACATCATGATCTACATGTTACCTTCCCACCGTCCGCTACCTCTACACCGGCCACGACCCTAGCTCTTCTGATAAGAGGCTTGTTGTGGTACCACCGATAAACTGGGGAGTTCGGATTGTGCCAAAAATGAAAGTAATGGGCATTGTGCTTTATGGAAATTATTTTAAGTCAATAACAACTAGAATTCATGTCCTGATACTGTTTGTGGACCAAATAATATATGTTTAATCCTTCGAGGATGAGGTTATCAGTATACCCCTACAGCCTGCCACAACAGAGGATTATGTCACTGTCTCCGTTGAAGTATTTATCTATGTAAATGTTGTGGATGCTAAATTGAAAACCTACAGTTTGAAGGATCTTAGGGATACACTAATACAGCTCGCGCAAACCACTCTATGTAAAAATTTAGAAAGATTAGTTTTGAAAAAGCATTTAAGGAGAAGGTCACCCACCACATTGAAATTGTGTTAGCCATTAATGCAATGGCGAAGGACCGGGGAATGCAACGATTGGGATTCAAAATCAAGGATGTATCCCTTCATCATGAAGTCAAGGTAGTGGAAATGGAAGCGAAGGATGAACCCAAAAAGAGAGCTCAAATTCTGGAGGCTGAACGAGAAGCACAACATGCATGTATCGATACTATCTCTTGCTGAAACCTGTGCAGTATCTATACTCTTACAGCTCGTGAGTAGAAATATTGAGGATACATTTTTGAGAGCAAAACAAAAATACATGAAATCACTTGTTCCAAAGGGAGGAGATTCCATGCCTAATGATGAGGAGGGCGATGGTGAGAATTTTTTTTATAGCTAGAGGAGGGAAGCCAAGGAGATTGTTGTGCGGAATACCGAGAAAGAACAAGCAAAGAAAATAAAGCAAAAAACAAAACACTGAGAATTTACGTGGTTCACCAATTGGCTACATCCACGACCGACCAAGATCGGATTCCACTAGAGAGAAAATGCCAGAAATACAGATTTCCTACTCTCTATCAATCCTATCTCTTAGGGTTACAATAAAAGGACGAGACACTATATATAGCCCTGTCCACATTAAACCCTAACGGCTTTGAGCCCAAAAACATTTTGGCCAAAACCAGAACAGAAGACAGAATGTCAACAACAACCCAAACAGAGGACATGCTATACCGTCGGGCTGGGGCGTCTCCGCCCCCCGACCCCCGACTCACTTACCGGGCAGCGAGATTCTCGTACCAACCTGTCGAAGCGGCTAATACGTATTCAAGGCATACCAAGAGAGATAGTGGTAAGCAACTTGACAGACGTTGCTAAAAATATTTCTGACTAATTGTGTCGAAAGGGAAAGCAATTGTTGTTAATTGAATGTATAAGTACCATAAAACAATGACAGAAGGCATACGCAACCGCATTCCGTTCGTAGATAGAATTGCTTTTGTCCTCTCCTTGAAAGAGTAGGTGATTGTCAATGACCAGCCGACCTTCAATAAAGACAATGTATGTCTTCCAATTCACCGTGTCCTATATATCATGATTGTCGATTCTAAATTAATATCTTATGGATATTGTCCACAATGGACTAGCTGAGGGCAGCCACAATGGCCTGACTGGGAGCAACCAAGATGGGCCACTCTTCCGTGCCCATATCCATCTACATCTTAGACTCAACCCGCTTCTCCTCAACCCGCTATTCTGGGCTCTAGACCTCAACAACCATTCAGTGCCTAGACTGCTCCACCATCCATCTATGCACCAACTAATATTGAGCAAGCCATGCATACAATGTCTCTAAATGTGCCCGACAAAATTAGTATTTAGATAGAGGAGAAAGTTCTCATATGACGGCATCTCCGGGTACACTCTCGTCTTATTCTAATATGAGTCATTTAAATTGGCATATCATTGTTGGAAGCGGTAAAAATATTCCAATTTGGGGTTATTGGAAATTCTCCATATCCCTTCCTCACCCATAACTTAACCAAATGTTTTGCATATCCCAAAACTCATTAAAAATATGATATGCTTGCATCGTTTCACTACACACAATTTTCATTCCAATTAATTTGACCCATTTGGTTTTTGTGTAAAGGACCTTCTGATAGGGATGCCTCTCATGAGATGTGATAGCAGTGGGGATTTGTATCCTCTCACCACAAATCCTTCTTTTTCTTCTCCTTCCACCATTATCACACTTTCCCCCACTTCATGGAAATTATTTTAAGTCAATAGCATCTGGAATTTGATACCGTCCGTGGATCAAAGAGCATATGTTTACTCCTTCAAGGAGGAAATTATCAGTTTACCCCAAGAGACTGCCACAACAAAGGATTACGTCATTGCATCCACTAAAGAATTTATCTACGTGGATATTGTGGATGCTAAATTGGTAACCTATAGTGTGAAAGATCCCAGGGACACAATGATACAGCTTGCGCAGGCCACTCTATGTAATAAATTTAGAAAGATCGTCTTGGAAAATACATTTAAGGAGAAGGTATCCCTCCACCCTGAGATAGCATTATCCATTAATGAAGTGGCAAAGGACCGGGGAATACAATGCTTTTGATTTTAAATCAAGGATATATCCCCCTCATCATGCAGACGGGGTGGTGGAAATGGAAGCGCAAGATGAAACCAAAAAAAGAGCTCAAATTCTGGAGGCTGGAAGAGAAGCACAACATGCATGTATCTAGATGCGGAACCAAGGGGCAAAGGGGTGCCGACACCACCCCTAGTGTTTGGTGGCGCCAAAATTTGACCTAGACGCCACTGGAATCCATGGCTTCCGCCCCCTAGCTCTGTGTTTTCCGCCCCTGTTTCGATGGCGCGATGAGGAAGACGACTTCCTCTTTTCTTTTGTTTTTTTATAAAAAAATTCAGCCCAATGCGTAAACAATCTTACAGCGATTGGGTTTTGTGTTTATTTAAATTAAATCCCAATTTCCCACATTTTGTCTTACAACCAAATTCTTTTCTTTTTCTTTAATTAGGATTGGGTTGTGTTTATTTTATTGACTCCTTCTTTTTGTTCACTACTTTGGTCACTAATTTTAATGAGTCCTCTTTGTTCACTAATTTGGCCTTTTTAATTTGTTCACTAACAGAATTTTATTTATATTTTATTTAACTATTTAATCAAGATGATAGAATAATTATAATTTTTTAGTTATAAGTTATATTCATTTTTAATTTGAAGTTAGATTTGAATTTGAATTCTTGAAATTGAATTTAAATTATTAAGTATGAATTTGTGCTTTAAATATTGTCGTATTAAGCGAGCAAAATTTTGTCGTATCAAACGGGCAAATTTTTTCCTGCCCTTTTGATGTGTCCATTTTATACGGTTATTTTGGGGAATTTTTGGACTCACTTTTGTACACTTTTATGCTCTAAATGTGTCATTTTGCCTTGAAATTCTCTAAGATCAGTTAAGAGCGACTTTATGCTTTTATTACTTTTCTAGTGGATTTTGTGTGACAAGGCACATGCTGGAAGACTTTGAAGACTATCTTTGAATATTTGAAGACCATAAAGACTAAATTTTGAAGACAATGAAGACCTTGAAGACTCAAAGAAGAGAAGAAGAGACAACTACATTTAGACAAAAAAATAAGACAACATTTGAGGGCAGAGTACTCTGCCCGTTGTGAGTCGCGACGAATGTGTCACGAGTCGCGAAGGTGCTCTGCCCATATATGTTTTTTTAGGATTTTATGTATTATGAATACTCTCTAATTTTCTCCTTCTTGTCCCGATTCTACAGCACTGAAAACCCTAGTTTTCTTCTTCTTCTTCTTAGTTTTTTGTAGTTCAGTTATGTGTTTTCATTATCTAGGTTAGTAATATCCTTGGAAGCAATGGATTGAAGCTTCCTTATCCATGTCTAGAGAATCATTTCTATCTATCTAATATTTTCTCTATTGTGTATTTATTGTGTTTTGAATTTAGTTGTTGAATGCATTAATGGTGTTAGAAGTTTGAGTATATGAATTGCTTGTATGATTATGTGTTAGGGTTTCGAGAAAATAGCTAATCATCCCTTCTTTTGATATGAAATCCAAACGCATGAATTAAAGCTTCTAATATGGCTGATGATTTGATGAATGCTAGATAAATGTGATAATGTCGAATTCTTTATCATGTTTGTTTTGTGTAGCAAATAGAAGAAGTTTATGAACGTTGAACGTTCGTGAATAATCTTGTGCAAATCCATGAATTGGTTCAATGCTTAGACACGGTGTAGTATTTATATGTGTTACCAAGCTTGTTGATTCTATTTACTTAATGCCATTAATGAGATACTTTTAGGAATTGATCGACTAAAGGAGTCATTAGTGAGGTTTAGCAAGAGATGTCGAATTCACTCTTGTAAACTACTATCAAAGAAG
>JAULKM010068588.1:0-12032 GCA_032355605.1 Rubia tinctorum
TAGGGAATTAGGCCTAAAAATAGGCCCAAAATAGGCCATAAACCTTAGCATAAACAATTAGCATGCGGGGTGGTGCCAGGCACTGCCTGTGCCGGCCGAGAAGTCCTCAAGCTGGCGCGGCCTGTCGGCCCTAGCACGGGTTGTAGTCTCGTGTCAGGGCGGGTCCCTGGTCTTGGCACAGGTCATTCCCCTCGTGCTAGGGCGGTTTGTGTCAATCGGTGTGGGCCTTCGGCTAGACCTTCATTTTTAATCTTCTGATGCACACCTTGTGTCGTTTGGCGTGGGCCGTGTAAAATGGAACGTCCCGCTCCCATACTTAGCCAAGTTTTGGAGTGAAAATGTGTCATGGAGTACATGACCAGCTGGAACGAGCACGGTCCGTGCTGGAACTTGGAACGGTAGGTGTTGGTTGGAACGAGTGGTGCCAAAGCCACCTGACACGGGCCGTGTCACTTGGCACGGGTCGTGCTAGACATGGCCTCGTGTTGGCATTGTTCGGTCCATGCCGGCCGCTGCTGGTTTGATTGGCTAACTTGTTTCCTCTGCTACGGATGAACCGTTGGTCCGATTAGAGAGTTCATGTAGTCTATTTCATAGAGATCAAGAATAATAATTCAGTGGTGCTATCCTCATGGTCCGATTCTTCTCGGACGTTTCCTTAAACTTTGTGCAACTCCCGGACAACAGGTCCTCCATTTTGAACTTGACCTTTCTAAACTCCAAATCCGCATTTGTTTGTCCCAATTCCATCTATTACCACGCATTAAGGTTTGTGGCCTTTAAATATACAACTATACTTACAGATGGCCTTCGAAATCTACTACCACCCTTGAGGGTGGTCTTCTAAAGAGATAATAAAAAGAAGTACTCATGAGAAACCTAATGAAAAGATCAAAAAGGTAGATCTAGGTGCTCGTGAATACAAAGTGTCCATTAGTTCTTATTAATTCTACAAAAAAAGAATTTAGACAAGAAAACAAATAATGGTCATCTAAACCCTTTGTTACGTAAACCTAACTAAAACTAGCAATAAACCAAAAAATGATGGTAATAAATGTGTCAAATGCATAGGCTAACAGATGTTATATAGTGCACACAATAAACCCTATTATACTAGAAGCTCTTTATATAGTAGGTGAAAATAGGCCTTATTAGAGCCCTAAAAAGGGGAGAAACCCTAGTAGCTATGCCGACACGGGCCATGTAATAGCACACGACCCATGAAAAGTCACGAGCTAAGAACTAGAGACATACCTCGGCCAAACTGAGTGCGCTTCCCATGTAAAGTTGCATGGGCCGCTGACTGGAAAGTGCATCTGGTGGTCTGAGCGGCGCGGGCTGTAGACTTGAGTTATCATCTTCGGCTTCTGATGACGTGGTCACACAATTGGTTGCAGGGTGCAGACTGGATCACTGGAGGTTCTTTCCTTCACATTCTGAGCACACGAGTGCACAAAAGCAACGAGCTGCGTCAGGACTTGGTCGCATTAGCGTTTGGTTCAGCACGGGCCGTGCAAAAGTACACGGCCCATGTCGGTCTTCACTCTTTTCCGGACTTCGACTATTTTTCTTTGGTGCATCCCATATACTACCAAGTTTAAGCATGTGGCCTTCAGTATACTACCATTCTTACGAATGACCTTCTACTATTTTCTACCATTCTTGTGAATGACCTTCAATAAACTACTCTGAAGTGCTTATGAGCAATCTACAAATAAGCTCACAAAATAGAATCTAGATGCTCAAAAGTACATAGAATCCATTAGATCTAAATAAGCTACACAACAAGAAATTTAGATAAGAAAACCAAAAATGGCCATCTAATGCAGTGGCAAGGTTTCCAAACTAGAAAATGGTAGACTCAAGGCTGATCATGGAGCAGGTTGAAGAGTTGGAACTTATTACTTATGAGGTCATAGTTTAAGGCATGAACATTTGTGAAACCTTTCAAGTAGGTGCCTTCATTGAGAAGTTTCCTCCTACGTGGGAAAACTTCAAGCACTATCTGTTGCACAAACAGAAGGTAATGAAAGTTGAGGATTTGATTAATTATCAAGCTTCAAATTTAGTCAACAGCCCAAAAAGCTGATATAGTGCAGCGTGAGTGGAAAGTAAATCTGGTAGAGCATAAGGGGAAGAAAAGAAAGTTTCAACCCCAGAACTCCAGTAATTTCAATAAGTAACATGCCAAGAAGTTTAGCAGGAAATGCCACAAGTGTCAAAAGATTAGGCACAAGGCCGATGTATGTCACAGGAAGTTGAACATGAGGAAGGGAAATGCTCTAACCAACCTAATTGAAAGCCACCTCTTAGATTCATATCTACATGTCGTGATGACTGAAGTGACCATGGTTGGGAGCAACCCAAACGAGTAGTGGTATGATACATGTGCCACCAAACATATATTCTTAGATAGGGGCATGTTCACAACACATCAGAAGAGCAAGACATAAGAGAAAATCTTCATGGGTAACTCCACCACTTTAACGATTAAAGGTCAAGGAAAAGTCATGTTGAAGATGACTTCCGAGAAGGAGCTGACACTGAACAATGGACTGCATGTGCCATACATTCGTAAGAATATGATCTCGGTATGGGTTTATGATCAAGCTCGTGCCTGACAAGTTAGTCATCTCCAAGAATGGGGTGTATGTGGGAAAAGGGTATGTGAATGATAGCCTGATCAAAATGAATGTATTGACAGTCATCCCAAAAACTGATTTACCCAAGTATTTAATGAATAAAAATAATGCTTTTGCTTATGTCATTGAGTCTTTTAACATTTGGTATGAAAGATTGAGAGATGTGCATTATAAATCTATTAATAGACTAATGAGCATGAACGTTATTCCAAAATGTAAACAAGTAAAGAAAATCTGCGTACATGAAAAAAATCTGTGTACATGAAAAAATCATTTAAACACCATTCCTAGATGTGGAGAGGACAAACAAACCTCCAGGCTTAGTTCACACATATCTATGTGATTTAAAGTTTGTGCAAACTAGAGGCGGTAAAAAGTATTTTGTGACTTTCATAGATGATTGCACAAGATATTGTTATTTGTATCTATTACGTAGCAACGGCGAAACTTTATAAAAAATTCAAAGAGTACAAATTGGGAGTTGAGATCCAACTTTGTATAACAATTAAAATTATCTAAAGTGATAGAGGAGGTGAGTACAATGAACCTTTCCCCGTGTTCGGCAGAGAACATGGTATTGTTCATCAAACTACCGCCCCCTACTCACTTAAATCTAACAAAGTTGCCAAACTAAAAGGCCAAACTTTCAAAGAGATGATGAATGCAATGTTTCAATAATATGGGTTATCCCAGAACAAGTAGGGGGGCTAAACTAACCTACAACAACACTCTCAACAAGATACCACATAAGGTGACTGGAAAGACGCCTTATGAGTTATGGAAAGGTAATTTACCTCAGTACAAATACCTCAAAGTGTGGGGTGCCTAGCAAAAGTGGCAGTACCACCTCTTGAAAAAGGTCACAGTTGGATCTAAACCTGTTGATTGTATTTTCATTGGGTATGCACACAATAGTAGTGCTTATCGATTCTTGGTATGCAAGTATGATGTACCAGATATACATGCAAATATAGTAATCAAGGAATGCATCCTTCTTTGAAAATATGTTCCGGTGCAAGGACAACGTAAGTCATAAACGAGCTCTTGAAGAAGGAGAAGCAAGTACTTCTGGTCAACAAACAGAAGTGGGAAATGATGAACCTAGACGTAGCAAGAGAGATAGAATGGAGAAATAATTTGGTATTGGCTTGGAAATGGTTATCTATTAGGAAATAATCCCAGAACATTTAAGGAAACCATGTCTACACCGGATGCATGTTCATGGAAGGAAGCGGTGAACAATGAAATTGACTCTATTGTGCAAACCATACATGGGAGTTACCTGATTTACCATTGGATTCAAAAGCACTAGGGAGCAAGTGGATTTTCAAAAGAAAATTCAAAACAGATGGCTCAATATAGAAGTACAAGGCTAGGCTTGTGGTACAAGGATTTTGGCAAAACAAAGGCTTGGATTTCTTTACACCTATTCTCCAGTTATGAGTTAATTTAAAATGCGAATAGAAATTGCGCCTATACGCAATCTAGAAATACATCAAATTGATGTAAAAATAGATTTTCTAAATGGAGGGCTTGAAGAGTAAATTTATATGAAACAACCTGAGGGTTATGTCATAATTAGACAAGAACACAAAGTGTGTGGACTTGTGAAATATGGGTTAAAATAAGTACCTAAATAATGGAACAAAATATTTGACAATAAAGACATGATCAAACAAGCCAAGAACTTGCTTATAGGAAATTTTGACATGAAAGACTTGGGACTAGCAGATGTGATCTTAGGGATCAAAATCTTTAGACATTATGCAAGAATTGTCTTTTCTCAAGATCATTACGCCGAGAAAGTGCTTCAGAGATTCAAGAACTATTCAAGTGGGATAGCTAAAAGTATCGAGGACCCTCATCTTAAGAGGAAGAAAAACTTAGGTAATGGGATATTACAATTGGAATATGACCGAGTGACTGAGAGTCTTATGTATTTGACAAATTTGTATTTGAAAATTTTTCCAACTCCCAATTTAGCACAAGTTATTAACATATTGATTCGTTATACAAGCAATCCTATACACAGTCATTGGAAATGGATAACTAGAGTATTGAACTATTTGAGACATACTCAAAGTTATGTGCTTTACTATGGACGATATCAAGCCATTTTGGAAGGTTATAGCGATGCTAACTAGGTATCAGATTAAATAAAAATCAGAATCCACCTGTGGGTATATATTTACGCTTGGTGGTGCAGCTGTGTCATGGAAATCCTCGGAAAAAATGTATTTCCCAAATCCATAATGGAATATGAGTTCATTACTTTGGACAAAGCAGCTGAAGAAGCATAATGGTTTCATAAATTTATTTCCACTATGGGAAAAACTAGTTCCAACATTAAGTGTAAAAAGTGATAGTCAATCGGGCACTGAGTTCCATATACAATGGTAAATCTCATAAAATAAGGAGACGACACAAAACCATAAGACAATTGATCTCAACAGTTGTAATCTTAATAGATTACATCAAATCGGCTGAGCACTTAGCAAATCCATTTACTAAAGGTCTGCCACGAGATCAATTTGTTAAGTTATCTAAAGGAATAAATTTAAAGCCTATGAATACAGTGGATGCTTGATGGTAACTCTACGTAAGTGATTGGAAATCCCAAGAAATGATTTCATGGGGAAAAATCAAGTTGAATCAATTAAAAGCACTTTGAGATTTCAATCTCTTCTCATAGCCTATGATGATTGAAAAAAGTGCTATATGTGCAAGTTAAGGTTAAACTTGGATTTTAATGATTCCATAGCTCTGAAATAAAAGTGGGGTATGACAGGATGCCCTTTATGTTAAATCACCTTATGAGTGTGAAATGAGGTTCTTCTAGGAGAATTAAGAGAGGATAAATTATCCAAGTTCACTCATAAATAACCAAGGATGTTCTAGGCCAAAATGAACACAATCAGATAACCAAATTTTGTGAGAAGATGTAACCGTGTGATAGTTATTATCTAATTTTACACAAAAGCCCGGGTGGTTCAAGATATCATGTTCACTACCTGGTCGAGTAAATCTGATAACTATTCATTATGGGTTGTTCATGGTTGAGAAACACTAACATTCCAAATACAATAATTTTTCGCTCTTACTCTCAAACGTTTTCTGTCTAGAACACATGTGTAATAGGAGTCATTTCTATTAATGTGGGGGATTATTGGAAACGAATTTTTTCGGGAAAGATTTTGGTGAGCTCCAACCACCATTTGCACTAGAATAAGGGAGCGTTGGCTTTGTCTCCGTGAGTAGTACATTGTACTATAGTCACACGTTAAAATCGGGTTCCGTTTGAATGGGAAATGAGGGCTCAAAAGTGATTAATTGAAGAGTAACATTTTGGATTTTGTGGTATATTGGAAATACCACATTAGAAATGGGAAAGAAATATTTCTAGTATAAAGGCTAGAATAAAAAAACTAGGGATATCAACTTTTGGATTGGGAGACCTCGACTCATGACCACGCGCACGCGGTTTGGTTCGAATTGGATCGAATCGGAATGGGTCGGGCTCGGGCCTTGGCTAGGTTTCTTTGGACCATGGCCTACCTTTTATTTTCGAACCGTTCAATCCTCCTGATTGCAGAGGCGTAAATAGCTCCTGGTTATCCTCCTTTTTCATTCAAAGGCATGGAATCCTCCCTTCAGAATTGAAGAGGCGTGGATTACTCCACGAATAGCTCCTAGCCGTTAGTGCCCACCTGCCTATGAAATGATGCCTCTAACATCATTCTATTATACACAAAACTCCTCTCCTCTTATCTCGTCCATCTTTGATCATACATAGTTCCTTTGTTCATTGTGTTCTTTGTTCATAACTTTCTTGTTCATCAAGTTCGAGAGTAAGCCACAGATTCGTTAGTTCACATTTGCTGTTGAGTTATGCTGGATGAAATATATTCACATTTGTATCTTGGGATTCGGAATGCTATCTGAACGTCACACACTATGAGCATTTTCATAATTAAAAACAGAGATTTTCATCTTGACTCAGCATCAATCCATCCATTTTCTGGATCCGGTTACTTTTTTGTTCCAATTTTGACTTGCTTAATTCCTTCATTTACTTTCTAACTCATTTTTTAATTTATTGAAAACTTAGGCTCTTACAATTTCCACCAGCGCTCTCTCACCACCGCTCCCGCTGTTGTCGGAGAATGATGGTTTATGTGTGTTTTGTTATAAAGGTCTTAATTTATCTTTTACTTTGATTAACTCTGATGCCCAGAATTTATGGGAATCTAAGATATGGTCCATAGCCACATGTAGTAGAATATATGTTACGCTGTCCTAAATTTAGCTTTTTATGTATGCTTTTTCTATGTTTTTGTGATGCTGAAGTCTCATCGGAAATTTTTAATGATCTTAAAGCATATAGAGGGAGGAGTTTGATGAGGAATAAGAACCCAATGGATTTATTTTATCTGGAAGGACCGAATCTCTTGTTTCAAAAGAGAATGGTGCAAGTTCATCAAATGCATTCCAAACTGTTTCGATGACTGAAGAGGAGGATGATCTTCTAATTTTTCCAACTCCTGGGAAGAAAATGAAGTTTTTGGAAGTTTCAGAGTCTTGTAATGTCGATGAGAATAACAAAAATACTCTTTCGGGTTTCACACCAAACTCAACCATAACTCCACCGTAAACTATTGCCGGAAAATAGAAAACTTTCAATGGAGGCCCCTCCCACTAGAGGTAGTCGACCCTCATATGCCAAAATACTCTCCGGCAACACAATAAAAAACCAACAACTTAGAATCTAGCTCTATCAAAGTAAACCCAAACCCCCAAATCAAATACAGGGGAGAAATCGTGTGTTGCCGGAGATGGGGACGGGTATCTAAACGGGGACGGGGACGGTAAACGGAAAAATTATAAAATTATGGATACGGG
Organism: Rubia tinctorum; assembly: GCA_032355605.1. Lineage (NCBI taxonomy): Eukaryota > Viridiplantae > Streptophyta > Magnoliopsida > Gentianales > Rubiaceae > Rubia > Rubia tinctorum. The sequence goes on from JAULKM010068588.1 coordinate 7,542, forward strand.
GATGGGGACGGATAAAATAGTATATATATAATATTCAAAATTTAATATCAATTTAAACTCAAACTCAATTCAACAATATGTCACATGATATATTTATTATATATATATATAAATTTGTATTTATAATCCAAGTTTATCAAATTTAACTTTCAAAATGAGAATATGTCATTACTAGTTTGACGGAGAGAGAGTATTACGAATTACGGCGGCTTAGTATTTGTCTCGCTAACACGAGCATGAGCTGCTGGAAAAGAAGAGACGCGTGTCAACCATTTAAACAAACTCACCTTGCTAACTCTACTCTGAAATGTGTGCAACTATATGATTTGGCACAACACATGTCACCTTTCCCATATATTTCCACTGCTACATCTTCTTCTCCGTTTACTTAGGTAACATTTCTCATATATTTCCACCGCTACATCTTCTTCTCCGTATTCTCCGGTAAACCTGTTTAACCAACCATACTGAAAATTGAAACTGCTAGGAATGAAAGAAATGGACAATCCCGGAGGGATGAGACCGACAAAAATGCGGTTAAACTTTTGAGCTTGAGGCGGCAGAGACTTTAGCATGTTTGGCCCATCCATCCGGCCGGCACCAAGATGCTGATCCGGTATGTTGAATTTGCAAGTTTTAGTTGTTTTTATATTCTGCAACCAAGATACTGATCCGGAGACGTTTCCGGGACGTCCCCAAGCGGTTTCCGTCCCGGTCCCCGATACGTCCCCAACTGGTAACGGCAATGAATATCCCGTCCCCGTGCATCTTAGCAAATCAGAGGAAATCGATGCACTGTCAGCTCACCTGCAACATGCCTTGGTCGGGAAATTTTCATACGGTCGCCCTTTAGTGAAAAATATAAGGAAAATATTCCCCATTCTTGGATTCAAAGGTGAAGTAAAGCTTGGACTCGTTAATAATCGACTCTACAAAGTGATTATCAAGAGTGCTGGCTCAAAATGGTATGGAAATGTTGAGTTTCCAGATGAGAGTGCTCAAATGGACTCCTCATTTTGTCCCGCAAAAAGATTTCCTAATCGTGCCGGTGTGGGTTAGTATCAAGGGAGCTCTTGCTTATTACCACAGACCGGAGGCAATTAAGGCAATTAGAAGTTCATTGAAAGTAGCAATAAGGGAGGATGCAGCTACTAAATCTCTATCAAGGCCATCGATGATTATGTACTGCGTCCAACTCGATTTTACACAAGAAAGGCTTACCAGAATAAGGTTAGGTTCTATTGATATTAACAATTTGTATGATATTGAGTATAAAAACCTGCTTCAGTACTGCTCCTATAGCAAAACCATAGGCCACAGTTCCGCTAACTACAAAACCAAAGCTAGGAAAAAGTATAATGCAAAAAAATAAGACCAGACTAATGCAAATAACATAGGAAGATACTTAAATCACAAGGGAAATGCATCTGGGTTTACAACTAGTAAAAAAAAATGGATGTAGACATCCAAAATAACCAAACAGAGAAACCAGAAAAAGTCAAACAAGTCGGGATTAGAAAAAACATAGTGATTGATCAGAGTAAAATTTTTTGGAAAATCAGAACGAACTCCAAAAAGGACAAGAAAATATCTCAGGAAGAAAATGGTTCGCTGCAGCCTATACAGGCATAAAATTCTTTTTCTGTCTCATCACAGGAATTTCAGGAACAACGAGAAGGTGACGAATTGGAAGCTGAAAAAGTTGAACTAATCCGGAAGCTAGGGATTCCGGGAAACTCCCATCACACCCGAAATTAAACCCCCGGCCTCCTAATGCTAGTGCTATAATCTTGAGTAGTGGGAAAGAGACCAGGAGCCTAAGAAAATTGTGAAGATCGGGAAGGAGATAAAAGAGGAGCTTGTGGTGAAGGGAAAAGAGGTCAAGGAGGTGGCCACTCAACCACCGCAGAAGTGAGAAACCGAGAAGATCTTTCCACCACCTCCATTTCCGGAGGCTTTGTGGGACAATAATCGGAAAGATGATAACAAAGCTCTATTTGAGGTCTTTCGTAAGTGGAGGTAAATATTCCTGTTTTAGATGTCATTTATCAAGTACCTAGGTTATCTAAATTTCATAAAGAATTATGCACCCCTGAGAGAAATAGAACTTTGAAAATGGTGAGAAGGTAAAAATAGTTGCCAAGTTTTGGCCCTTTATCAACAGAAACTTTCTCCTAAATGTTATGACCCCGACATATTTACCATTCCTTGTGTCATAGGTGGTAAGAATTTTCAAAATGACATGTTAGATGTAGGAGCTTCAATTAGTTTGATTCCATTTTCCTTATATGAATCCTTAGATCTTGGGAAATTTCATTAACCGGGGTAGTGATCCAATTGGCCGACCGTTCCAATGCTTACCCTAGGGGAATTGTGGAAGATGTGTTGGTCAAAGTTAATAAATTGATTTTCCCGGGCGATTTCTCTATTGTAGATATAGAGAATGACAAACGGGCCGCCCCTATCTTGTCAGGGAGGCCATTTTTTATAACATCTAGAACTAAAATCGATGTGCATAGTGGATGCTTGACCATGGAATTTAATGGGGCAATTGTGAAACTTAACATCTATGATGCCATAAAAATCCCTAATGAGGGTCATTCTTGCCATGCAATTGATATTTTGTTGATCGATGGCATGGATTGTTCAAAAGTCACTTTGGAAATTAACTGCATGGTTTATTCTTTGAGGATATATTTACTTTAGACTATATAAAAGCTTAATTTTGTTGATAAGCTACCTCTTAACCCCCTTTGTGGAATTCTCAATGCACCTCGAGATGTGGGAATCCCCACATCTCTTGAGAAGGAACCAGTAGTGGAATTGAAACCACTTCCCAAGAATTTGAAATATGCTTTCATTGGTAAAGGAGATACTTTACCCATGATAATATTGAGTAAACTCACCAAGGAACAAGAGAGGGAGATTGATGGAAGTTCTTAAAAGCCATAAGGAAGCAATTGGGTGGATCATTTCCGATATCAAGGGGATTGACTCCTCCACTTGTATGCATCGTATCTTGTTAGATGATGGGGCCAAACCGGTAAGGCAACCCCAATGTCGGTTAAATTCACCGATGATGGAGGTATTGAAGAGTGAGATTCTTAAATTTCTTATAGTCGGAATGATTTACCCCATCTCCAATAGTAAGTGGGTAAGCCTCACCCAAGTTGTACCTAAGAAAAGTGACGTGGCCCTGATAGATAACCAAGAGGGAGAGCTGGTTCCCACTCTTGTGCAAAACGGGTGGAGATTGTGTATCGACTACCGTAGGTTGAATTCGTTAACTAGGAAGAACCATTTCCCTCTACCCTTTACTGATCAAATGCTTGAGAGGCTTGCCAGGAGGGATTTTTATTGTTTCCTAGATGGGTATTCCAGGTATATCCAAATTTCCATAACCTCGGAAGACCAAGAAAAGACTGCCTTCACATGTCCTTTGGCACATTTTCCTATAGGCGAATGCCTTTTGGTCTTTGCAATGCTCCTAGCACATTCCAAAGGTGTATGGTTAGTATATTTTCGGAGTTTGTTGAGCACTTAGTAGAGGTCTTCATGGACGATTTCACCGTTCATGGAGGTTATTTTGATAGATGTTTACACCATTTATCGTTAGTGCTCAAGAGATCCATCGGAAAAAATCTCATATTAAACTCCAGAAAATGCCACTTCATGGTGGAAAAAGGCATTGTACTGGATCATGTGGTCTCTTCCCATGGTCTTGAGGTAAAAAAATCTAAGGTTGACATGATCCAATCCCTACCATACCTTTTCTAGGTCACACGAGTTTTTACCGGTTTCATTAAGGACTTTTCTAAGATTGCCTCCCCTTTGTTCAAATTGTCCAAAAAGAGGTGAATTTTGTGGTTGAACTAGAATGCTAAAATGCCTTTGATACCTTGAAAGCAATGCTTTTTTATTCCCCCATTATCCAACCACCTAATTGGGACCTCCCTTTTAAGATTATGTGTGATGCTAGTGACTATGTCATTGGAGTGGTTTTGGGTCCAAGGGTAGGGGGAATCTCTCATGCTATATACTACGCCTTGATAACTCTTAATGATGCACAACACAATTACTTCACTACGGAGAAAGAGTTATTTACGGTGGTATTTTCTCTTGAGAAATTTAGGTCGCACCTACTTGGTACTAAGGTCATTGTGTTCACGGACCATACAGCTTGATATGTCCATTTTACACGTCTATTTTTGGGACTTTTTGGATTCACTTTTGTGCCCTATGTGTGGCATTTAACCTTGAAATTCTCTAAGAAGAGTTAAGAGCGACTTTGTGCTTTATTACTTTTCTAGAGGATTTTGTGTAACAAGGGAATTGTTGGAAGACTTTGAAGACTATATTTGAAGATTTGAAGACTTACATGTGAGCTTATTTTGATACTATCATTGAAGAAGGCCATTCACAAGAATTGTAGAAGAAGGAAGGCCACTTACAAAGTGGTAGAAGATAAAGTGAAGAAGGAGAGCAAAGTAG
>JAULKM010068599.1:0-12032 GCA_032355605.1 Rubia tinctorum
GTGGATTTTGCAAGCTCCCCGTGCTACCGATCCGCCTTGATCAGACTCCCTCTGACCTCGAAAATCGTCGACGCTGGATCTCCTCCTCCCAAGGAATTAAGGTATACGTTCTTAACTTTAGCACACAGGTCGTGTATGTTGGAACATGGTAATTCTGGCTCTCGCAAAGCTTATCGAAGGATAAAAATCTGAATGCAGATCTTCTCGGTTTAATTCATTGATTTGCAGCCGTATAATGTCCTCTATTTATAGTCCATTGAAGATCAAAATAGCTCCATAATTATCTACATAATATTCCTATTTCTTATCTGCTTTTGAAGCATATCTAAATCCCATAAATAAATAGATTTACCTTATCTCAACTATCCCATGATATTCCATTAATCCAATTCCATAAATAAAGGGATTTTCCATAATTCCATTATGTTTCTACACGGATGGAATAAATATTGCATAATTCCAAGTGTCCATAAATTAATTTTATCGCAATATTGTTCTCGCAAATCTGCTTTCGGAGTATGTTCCAACATGATACAGTTTTCTTCTTTAACATAAGTTCACAAATTGCCAATAAATTAATCCATGAGATCGCACATGACTTTACAGCACGCTATTCAGTAGGATTATTTACTCCGTTTCTTTAACATTTTACTTCGGTTAATATAATAACTGAGGTAAAAAAACATATTATTTACTTCGATTTTTTAACCGAGGTAAAAGATATTATTTATTTCAAAAAAATTAAGTTAAAAGAACTTTTTACTTAAATTATTTGAGCTAAACCAAAAAATTGAGCTAAAATTAGCGAAATAATAAATCATTTTTTTCTTGTAGTTTTCACCCGAAGATTGTGTTAAGTAAATCCTTTTCACCCCGACAATGCAATATGGTATAGAAATTCTCGAGATGAAACAACAATCTGACATCATTCTACAACTATGCATCTATAAAACGTTGCTTAAATTGCTAATGACAATCTACAATACAGCTCAATCGAAATTGTTCACTCGACCATGCATATAAAGGAGAGCAACAAGGCTTTCAATCTAGTTTCATGCAATCAGAGTGTAGTAGAATGTTTCGCCATAACTAGCAAGCAACACATCTACTTTGGCAGAATCCTCTTTCAATCAAGAAAACTCTTGTTTTTTGGCTTCCCTACATTTCAATCCTAATGGAACAAAACAAAACACATATTCACAAATTTAACATCTACGAGTTCAACAGCTACAAACCATGTCTATTAAAGGCAGTTCTTTCGAACCAGAGAAATCAATAATCGTTCCTTTAATCCTCTACGATCAAAGGTGGTTCCGCGAACCGCCTTTAATTAGTTCTAAGCTCGGAATATGTACTCCGAAAGTCGGACTATCGGTGCAGTTCCGAGTGTGGAACTGATTATCCCACCGTCGTGGAACGTTCATGGTTCCAATTGAGAAACTGATTTTTAAGTTCCGAGTGTGGAACTATTGGCCAAACAACAGCAGGATAAATTCTGTTACGAGCTCGAGACTTTTCCAAGGCTTTAGAACATGTTCCTTCATCAGGGATTAATTCTGGATATGCACGGGATTATTTATGCTATTCATGCATTTTCTGGGGATACAGTTCCGAGTCCGAAACAATAGCTGGACTTTATGTTCCGATAGAGAACATGGATTTGGGACTGTGAAAAAATTGGAATATCGACAAGATGTAGTTCCTCAGTCGGAACTCCAATTGGATATTTTAGTAAAATCAGCTTAATTCGCTATAAGTTGGCTTTTCAAAAGTCTCGTAAAACAGATCCAAATTGTATAAAATACCAGCAATAATGACATTAGATATCTATAATATGTAGCGTTCGCTAACAAAGTAACAATCAATAGATAGGAGCATAAGTCAATAGAAATTCTATTTCACACAACAATGTATCAAATACTAGTCTCTTATAATACCACATTTGGATTCCCAATTAAAGATGAGAGGGAGTGCACAAGATACCTAACCAAGCAATTTGTTGCATTGTCAATATCTTCTTTTCTATACGGCTTTTCAACCCTTGGAAAAATCTGTGAAATAACCAATGTAAGAAAAGGTTCATCCGACAAGTTTCGGTGCTTAAATATAATCTCTAAGTTATTCTCACTTTACATTTTATTACTCACCTCGTGGATTTCTAGGTTATCCTCACAAATATGTAGAATACACTCTGCCACATATAGCATTACGTATTAGCCGCATTCGCATATATTTGCTTGTTTGTTGTACAATTAAGAAAAATTAAAGTTAGTATCATATAATTACAATTATTGATGACTGAATAGAATTCTCCAACATCGATAGATAGGCACACCTTAATTTTTGTTAGGGCCTAACCCTTCATTATCATTATTCCCCGGACCTTTTAACGAACGCATCAATATTGAAGAGCATACAGTAAATGTGATTGTTGTCGGGGATGTGAAACATTAATCTACTGTGGTCTCTATAACATTTTAGTAACATATTAAAATAATAATGTGTTAATAGATTAATTTGGGTTAAAGGACACGAGTTTATAACCATCAGCTTTCAATATATGTACAGAGACAAAAAAATATATATTATAATACTTATATTTTTCTCATTATCCAAGATTCTTATCTTATGAATTTTCCCACTATCTGACCCCTCTTCCTAACATTTTCATTGCCTATTTTATCGGAATGTCCTTCGATTGTTCCCATTTTTTTCTTATCGGTTCCTTTTTCAGAATGAATAGGATCAAAGGCGGACATTCAATATATTCCACTTGCAAATTACTAGCTCACAAAGGAGGGAATAACATTTTTCAAAAAAACTTAAATGAATCACAATATTGCACACATCATGTACATATCTTCTTGAAAAACATTGAAAACAAAAAATGTTATTCATAATCTCATCACCTCAACACGACATCACGAACACATTAATTTTTACCTTTTGAACAATATATGGGTATTAGATCTATAAATGTTGTAGGTAGACCATAGTCTTCACCATGTAAAACCCCTTCCCAAAATCCAAGTTGTATGGTGTTGATTCTACAGAGAATATGTGTAGTAGACAAAGATCTAGGGTTTATGAAGGTTTTGCAATGGAAGTAAGAATTTGAGGATATAATTGTGAAGTTTTTGTAGGAAAAATTATGGGGAGGGTTTTTGGAGGTGAAAATTAGAGGGAACTCCCGCTAAAAGAAATGGTTATTAATTACTCTTTTTAAAACTGCATTTAATGCTCAATTTTTTTAAATGCCCAAATATGTTTTGAGTCTGGAACTCTATTGGCTGCCAGGTTCCGATTTAGGAACACCATTTTTCTTTATTAATTCTAATAGATTAGGTTCCAAGATCGGAACCTAATCACAGTATAAATTTAAAAATGGGGGCTGGATTTTCATAAATCGCAAATCCCTAATTTACCCTGTCTGAATCCCCTATTCTACGAACTCATAATCTCATCTTCAACTTCCTCTGTCCAACAAGAAATTGAGTATTCCTCCTCAGCAACGCAGAGGAAAATTGTGCGGTGGGTGTGAGAATGCGTCTACTCGGAGTCATCGACTAACTCAACCAAGCACTGGTGGTGCTACAGAATGATTCTACAATGTTATTGCAGAACAGAGGTACTAGCATTCAATCGTAGGAAGTGTAGTAATCCTGAGGTTATTCGTGCTTGTGATGTGGTACCTCTAGGGTTAGGGTATTTGGTGGGAAAATTGAAGAGCTCGGGTTTCGACAAATTGCTCATGTTAGATGAATTAGTATATTATGATGAAGTCCTACAATTCTATACTAATTTAGGACAGGGTAGTAACAATAAGGAGCAAACTATTGTGAATGGTGTGACTATACCCGCCACAAAGTATTCAATTAATAATGCCCAAGGTATATATATACTGACCCGACTAAATTGAAGCTTTTCGATGAGGGTGGACCTGTTAAAATATTCCATCAACAAAATTGGCCCGGGGTTACGGAGGTAACCCCGTTGTGCCTAGTAGCGATGGTTAAAAAAATATTTCAATAGGTCAGGATCGGCACCGAGGCAGGCTGAGAGCTATGATGTGGAAGTGTTGTCTATGGAGAGTAGGTTAACATATAAGTGGATTTGTCAGAATGTCCTTCCGTCATGTGGGCACGCGTGTGAGCCTATAATAGGAAATCTAATAATTTTCTATTACGTGATGGAGGGTGTCGAGCTGAACCCCGGATATACAACTCTAATGTATATGTTGAAGGCCACAGCTGGTAAAAAAAGGATCTTCCATATGATGGCTTGATCACGGCGTTGATCAGGAAGTGGAAGATTTTGCCCGTTGACAAACCCTTGCGCATGGAGTACTATGATGAGTCTTGGTTCAACCACAAGCACTTGCATCTGAACGACGAGGGAGTATATGTCCAGTGCATGGATCCCGGGTCATCCGCTAGGGCAGCGAAGAGGAGTAAGGATGAGGCAATATTGAGAGCAGGGGCTTCTTCATTTTGTGAGTAGCCAAACCTTAAATATTTTTCTAGTTTGATTTTTTAACATTTCTTAACGCGTACTGGTCGTGTTTTTCAGGGAGGCAAGGTTCTTGTATGAGTACCTTGAAAAGGTACATGTCATGCCTGTGCAATGAAGTTGGTGCCGCAAATGAAGAGTTAACCGTGGCTAAAGCTAGGCACAACAAATTCATCAATTTCACTGGACTCCAGATCATGCTTAGCGACGACGAGTGGATGCTAAATTTCAAACCCGTATATTCCGATGACAATGAGATCGAGGTTGAAAATGCTGGCGATGGGGATCCGACCCAAAGAAGACCTATTCTGATATTAATGAGATGTTAGGATGATATTTAGGATGAGTTAAACTGTTTTTAAGTGACGTAATGTTAAAGGATTTATGGAACTTTAGTTTTTTGATATTTTGGGTACATTTTTTTTGAATTAAAATGACTTGAAAATTTGGATATCATGTGTTCAATAAAGTTCAATGTTTAATGGTTATTTACACTACATGGTTGTCATTTTTAGGCATAAGTTATGTGATGGTAATCAATGCCTGGTTACTTTCAATTACCATACTTTAAGAAACAGCTCCGATAGAGGAACTATGTCTTATCTTAGGAAAATTGTTCCAATAAGGTGTTAGAGTTCGGAACCTCTTATTCAGGATTATAATAACTAAGAAGAAATGCATGTGTTACGATCTCAAAACTGTTGTTCCGAGCTCTGATCTTCTTTCAGGACCTAATCTGGTCAACATGACTAAGGAGTGTTTTGAAGCTTTACTAATAAAAGTTACGATAAGAGCTCGAAAATGAATAAGAGGTAAGACTTACAATGACGATTATCGTTGTTACAAGTTCGAAACTAATGTTGCGACTTCCGATGTCATTTCAGGAAACAATATGATCTTTTTCAGAGAATAGGTTATTTTTGTTTATTTTTACTGAAAACAAGTTACAGGCTCATAACTAAATGTCATGTATATGTGATAAGACAAAATTAACTGTTCTGAGTCCGAAACTAAGCTTCCGACGTCTGAGTTGTTTTTCAGGAACAATTCTGGCTAACTTGAACAATGTTTGAGTTTAAGTTCATATTTCTCGAATATTAGTTATGTGATCGTAACTTGATCGTGTATATTCATTGAAAGCACGAATATTGTGGTTCCGAGTTCAGAACTCTGGTTACGAACTCTTTTGCTTTTTCTGGAGATAAGATAATGTAAATGGACTATTTGAATTCCAATCCACATATATTCTAAGACATAGTTCCGGACTCGGAACTATAATTCAGGTTTTTGTAATTAAGTGTCATATAGTTATTCCGGTGTTGGAACTACTAATCGGCCCTTTCAAAAATGTATCAGATATGGTTCCAAGCTCAGAACACAGCTGCCTATAAAATAAAATAAACTAGATCGAGAATCGTTTTAACAAACCCTAAAGTCATTCCGAGTGTGGAACTTCATCCCTCACCCAAATTCAAACTCTCACACACTCGCAGGAAACACCCATATCTTTTCGTCTTCAAATCCAATCACACCGGTTCGCCATCGTCGGTCAAAATCTATGAGAGGAAGCCAACTGAGGAATCTGGGCTACAAAGAGAGGTTTGTTTCTCTTGAAGCCCAAACTAGGTTCAATACTTTAAGGTGATGGAATGATATTGGATAGCTATATAATAGATTTGAGTTTGTACAAGAGCATTGGGTTAGCCCCATTAAATATTTAGAAGATCAACATTTGCTAAAACTAATTAGTTTGAATGAAGTCGGTTATTTTGATGAGATTTGTCAATTTTATGCCGATTTGCATGAGGTAGAGTGTTTGGGTAGTTATTGGACTAGAGTGAACGGGTATAATGTGAAGATTAGTCCTTGGATCATTAATGAAAAGATTGAATACCCCTACAAGAGCCTATTTGATGTGTAACCCCAAGTGGAGGATGGGCCTTTAGATGATGTTTATCATAGGGGGGAATGGTCGCTTAGTGATGATTACCCTAATACTGACCCAATTGAGTGTAGTGTGAAATACTTTAAACTTAATCCTCGTGACCTAGGAAGAACGGAATCATTTGATCTCAAGGAACTAGAAATTGACCAACATATAGTGTATGAGATGATAGCTTTGTCAATAGTACCCACTCCCGGTCAAATCACCGAACCAAATTGCTCAACTCTTATAATGTTCTACTGTGTGATGGAGGGGCTAAAGTAAATCTTGGCACCACAATTTTTAAGCACATGATGTGTGTAGCCACATCAAAAAGAATAATCAAGAATCTGCCATATGGTAACTTGATTACGTTGATATTGCGAGGTGTGACCGGGTTGGGTTTTCATGGTGAGGAAAAGGAGTGCAAAATACTATGACAAGCAGTACTTTGAGAAAAAAATGGATACTACACGAGAACAAGTGGTATCACCGAACGATTGATGCGTTCGAGCCTTCAAAGAGCAAGGGTAGAAGAAGGTAAATTTATTTTTTTAACAATTAATCCTCACAATTCTACCTATCATATATGAATTATTATTTGTACAATGTATAATTGTAGAGGAGTTTGGGCCAAAATTTATCAAGAGTATGAAGATTTGCTACAAATGCGTACGCGATGAAGTCGGCCAACTGAGGGAGCGCATATGGAAGTTAGAAAAGAAGCAACGAGCTTACGAGAGAGCCTCAAAGAGTCCAAGATGCCACACCTAAAATGATGCTCTTCAGTGTGACATGATTTAGGCTTGTACTAGGGATTATGTTTACTTTCGATCTCCTAACTAGACTACTAGAATGATTATGACCGTAGTTGGATTAATGAATTTGGATGTTATCTATATTTTCTATTGCATGATTGATTATGACAATGGATTTTCGATTCATTTCCCAGTTCCGAGTTTGGAACTTCACACAATAGAAATCACTTTTGCACAACCGCCTTTAATTGTACTCAATCAAAGGCAGTTATTTAGTGAATCACGCCTTCCAACGTAACTGAACTGCCTTTGATTTTTTAGGGTGCCCCGAATAGCCTGGTTTTGAGATTATATACCTCTCCAGAAGGTAGTTCCTGGATTTTTAAGCGGAACTATTTTTGAACTTTGCATTTAATAGGCCATTCTCCACTAGTATACTGGAATTACTCGAAAATAGAAACATGAAAAGTCAAAGCATGGGAGCTCTTTGATTTTGAAATAATGGAACTATCTATCTATAGAGGTGGAGATACGTAGCTGAGAGGCTTGATGTTGAAGCGTTCAAAACTCCCATGTCTATAGCGCTCTCTTCCTCGGTATTTCTAGTGAGTTCATCATCGGTTAAGTAATTGCAGTTAGGCTTAATCACGTAAAAGCAAAAGAAGCACGAATAGCAATGACAGCATTATTCTATTACCCCTTCTTTTATAAAACCAATTGGAATTATTTAAAGGTGACTCGTGATCTTATATACTACTCTATCCCAACAAAAATAACGCATTTGCTTTTGGCTCACTCTTTTATGCAAGCTGATGTGGCAGGGAATAATTGTGGCAAAGTAGGGATATTTTGGGAAAATCATGGCCAACCTGAAAGTTGTTAAAATTAAAGAGAACATTGTGGGAATTTAACAACATATTCTTTGCTATTTTCGGTAGTTTTCAAAGTATGTCATTTTTATTGGGACGGACACAAAAGGAAATTGTGTCATTTTTGCTAGGACGGAGTAATAAGCAATTGTTTTGTCAACCATCGATGTGGGACTCTTAACACCCATAATTGGGGAAATTACCGACACTGGCAAGATGGATTTGAGCACGAGAGATAGCGTTCAACAGACTATTTCAGCAGAGATAGTGCCAAAATAACCCTATGTTTAAGTTGAAAATGCTAATCTAACCCTGTAATAATCTAAAAGTGCAAATCTAACCCTATATTTTTTACGATAGTGCCAATCGAACCCTGGAAACATGAAAGTGGCCGGAATTATGTAAACTAACCAGTATACCCCTCTGAAATCGGAAAAATCAAAATTTGAAAATTTTGAAAAGACAATATTACCCTCAGTGGTTACTAACCAAGAGTCGTTTTCCCCCTTATTCTCCTTTCTTCCTTTCCCACTCAACCCTTTCGTCTCTCCCAAGCTGAAAACTGAAGACTGGTGGCGGCAGCAACTTCTCGAACCAGCTGCGAAAAATTGGTGGTGGTGGAAGCAAGCCAACGGCAAGTGGCGGCATCCGCAGAACGGCTCAGTAGCTGATTTTGAGAGGGAGGAAATGATATTTCCATCTAGAAATGATTCCTTGAGGTGGAGTTTTCTGGTGTACCTTCTTCTTTAAGCGAGCTACGGTTCATGGAGCTTTTCTAGTGGTTGTAATTCAGACGTCTCAGATCATTGCCGAGGGGCCTTGATGGTGGTACGGTGACAGCGATGTCAAACTATTGACCTGTTGGTGAACGATGGTGAAATTGGCGTTTGTCGGCGAAGAGAGTATTGGGGGTTATGGTGGTGAGGAAAACGAAAAGAGGCAGAATGTGGTAGAATGTAGGAAAAAGTTATGAGATTCTTTTTGTTTTGGTTCCTTTGCTTTTAGCAGTGGAAGTTGCAATCATTTCTCATCTATTACTTTTAACCTATCTAAAAAGTTTCCTTATCCTTTTTTTTTTATTCGTCGAGGTGATAGGTGGAAACTATTGGATGGGATAGATCCGAATTTCTACTCGTTGATTTTGATGCTATGATTTTATGGAATATGATGATATAACCCTATAATTTTAATTACTTAAAAGGGCTGGTCTAACCCTATGATTTAATTATTTAAAAATGTTGGTCTAACCCTATAATTTAATTAAAAGTGTTGATCTAACCCTATATTTTAATTTAAAGTGTTGATCTAACCCTATCATTTAGATCAACGCTTGAATTCCGGAATAGTGTAATTTGGGTATATCGGCACAATTATTCAAAATCTTAAGGTTAATTTTGTACTTTCATCTTTTACATGGTTAGATTGATACTTTCACAAAATAATAGGTTTAGTTTTGTACTTTTCCTTCTTACTTTTTACTTCAGGGAGTGAAATTTTCGTCGAGATTGTGTTGTTGAAGAGGCTACGATTGGCGTTCATAGTTATCATCATCTTTCTTAGCAGAGCTTTACGTACTCCAGCGAAAATAAACTTCATCACAGCAGCTCGCTAGCCAGTGCAAATTCCTCTGAACTCTAGAAAATCTTCCGCCATTTTCAGCCTAACTACTATTTTGCTCAAAATTTTTGGTAAAAGACCCGACCAATTGGGTACACGCTCCATACTTGTCGACCAAAGAAATTAGGGTTTCTGATCCTGGAGGACCATGGAGGTTCGATTCGGTGTGGCGGCCCCTCCCAAGCTCTGGTGCGAAGTAGACAGTTCCAGAAACGTCCACGTGGAGATTGGATGGCTAACCAAATTTGCAGTTGGAGGAGGAGACTCTGCAACTCTCTCTCGTAGAGGTTCTCGAGCGGTGGGTCATCTGCGATTCTCGAGCGGCGGTACAACGGAGATGGTTTGATCAACCGAGAGAATCGGAAATGGGGATGGATTGGGTTGGGCTGGGTTGGGCTGGATGGGGTTTGCCAACGATGGACCTGGGAAGGGGTTAAGCCATGACCGAGGGTTTCAAAAAGTTGGGAGTGGCGTCAGCGGTGATCCGGTCGTGGCATAGTGAGGTGGCATCGGCGGTTGTCTGGTGGTGGATCCAGGATCTAGGGGTTCGACAAGTTGGGAGTGGCATTAACAATGGTTCGGTGGTGGTGCGGTGGGGTAAAATGGGGAAAGAATTATCAGCTCATTGGGCAAGGGTACTTTCGATCTTTTAGCTTTGGTCTACACCCAATTTCTTCAATCAACACCGGAATTAGCATGAAAGGTTATAACTCACAATTCGTGATAAATTTATGGTTATTTTGAAACTTTCTCATTTTATAGGGTTATATTGGCACTTTCAGCCCAAAATCGAGGTTAGAATTGTAAAAATTCAATTCTTTTTCTTCGCCCCTAAGACCATGTACAATGGTAAGCCCGCTCCGAGCCGCTCCTGCGGTTTCAATTCATTAAATAATCAATCTCTCTTCCACCTCAACAATTAAGCCCACAACTAAATCACTTAATTTTTTTCTCCACAATGGTTGTGACCTCTCCATGGACCCCACTTGATTCTCTCTAATCTACTCATTATTTTTACCTTTAATAATTAATTCAAATAAATTTACCAAACAAAATAAATTGTAATGTGAAATCATGTATTTTGGAGCAATATATATTGAGAAACCACAATTTTGGGGCACAATGTAATTTTCTAAAATTGTGTACAAGTAATCAATGTTGACTTTCGAGACTCTTCCATTCACACATACATGCCCAAATTGCAAAGTCGCAATTGTATATTATTCAATTGAATTTCGGTGTCGCCAATTTTGTGATTCGACAATTCCAAATTTCTTGGAGGGACCTAAGTGCAAAAAGTAAAAACTTTATTCATAACTCCAAAATGAAATCCGCTCGAACGTGGTGCTTCCCTATAACCCCCATTTTATTTTTCAAAACCGCAATGGAATATTTATCATCGATCGGCCACAAGAACATATCCGTAATCCTTTCTGATTTCTCTTTCTTACTTCTATGTAATCAACTCTATGTTACTCTAGAACATCTACTAACTCTTTCCCACAATTTACCAAAATATATATTATTTAATATTTTTATATTTAGGTAATAATAACAAAAATCATGTTTTTTGGAGCAATGGATATTGGGGAAACACAATTTTGGGCCAAAGTGTAATTTTCCAAAATTGAGTACGAGTAAGCAATGTTGACTTTCGAGACCTTTACATTCATCCATACATGCCCAAATTGCAAAATAATCGCAATCGTAAATTATTCAATTGAATTTTGGTGTCACCAATTTCGTGATTCGACAATTCCAATTTTCTTGGAGGGACCTAAGTACAAAAAGTAAAAACTTTACTCGTAACTCCAAAATGAAATATGCTCCAACGTGGTGCTTCCCTAATCACCCTCCTTGCATTTTTCAACAAAATAAGGGAATATTTATTAACAATGCGGTGCAATAAAGTATTTGTAATCCTTTTCGATTACCCTTTCTTACTTCAAAGTAATCAACTCTAGCTTACTTTAGAACATGTACTAGTGCTTTCCAACATTTTACCCAAAAAATAATTTATTTTTTATTTCTATATTTATGAAAGAATAACAAAATCGTGTATTTTGATGAGAAGGATAATGTCGTAACAAAATTTTAGGCCCATAGCGTAATTTTTCACAAGTTATGGAAAAACCAAGGTTTAAACTGCAAATTACAAAAAATTAAGATAAAATTTTTGACGTCAAACCTTGCTTGACTTTAAATATATAAACACTAATTACTAGATTCACTTTCACTTTAGTACAGGGATCGACCCTTACATGATTTTCTTTATATAAACCCTAATAACTAAATTTACTTTAACTAGTTAACAGTCAAACCTTACTTCACTTTGTATATAAACACTAATAACTA
>JAULKM010068618.1:0-12032 GCA_032355605.1 Rubia tinctorum
ACCGGACCCAATTCATTTCGGATCCTACTCAAAACTGAGCCCAAAAGTTGACGAAAATCAACTATTTTCCAACACTTCAAACAAAACGGATGTTAGTGAGAAATATTAATCTGTGACTCTAATCTAATGAAACAGAGACTCACTTTCGGAACCTAGTAAAGTATCAGTGAAAGAAAGATAATGTACTCAATGTAAAAGGCCATACTCGTATATATTTTTAATGAATGGTCAAAATTGAAAATAAGGGTCAAGTTTGGTGGAGAATGATTGGGGAATGGGGAGTGGAAGTGTATGGTGGCGGTGGCGGTGGCGGTGGCGGTGGCGGAAAAGATGAGGTGGCAGACGATGAGTTGTTGAGATTCCAAAAGAATGGGCAGAAAATGAGAGGGGGCGGTGGTGCTTCTTGCTCCTGAGTACATCAATGGGATGATGACAATGTTGATGGTCGGTTTCTCTTGATGTGACCTGTCCATTCTCCACTCTTCCGCCTTATTTTTATTTTTTCGGTAATTCACGGTGTTTGATAAAATATAGGGGTGACAAAATAGACCTATAATCGTCGGGTCAAACGCGTTAATTATCTATTTTCAAACTCGGGTAATTATGTATAAAAATGGGTGATGTGTTAAATGAATATTTGAAAAATATGAGTTGGACGAGTTGGGTTTGCGGGTTCCCCGCATGTATACTCACATGGGTTAAACCACGTGGGTTCATCCATATGAATTTGTATATAAACTCAAATGGATCAATATATGCGTTGATACCTGCGAATTTACCCATACAAGTTGTTATATAAACCCATATGGGTAACTACGAGTTGAAATCCGTGGGTTTTACCCATATGAGTTCAAATATGGGTTGAAACCTGCGGGTTTACCTATTTTTGACCCATATGCTGAATATTTTTTTACCCTCGGATTGAGCGGGTTCAACCCAACTCATTTGTGACCCGATCCATTTTTTATCCATATAAAATGAGTCGAAATGAGTCATACCTATATTTTTTAACAACCCATATTACCCACCCGCATTCGACCCGATCGCCCATTTGCCACCCCTAGTAAAATACTAAGATGAGATTTTCACTCTCAACTCTACTTGCACTCTTAGTCTTTTAAACATTATTTCTATTAAAATTTAAGTGCAAATTTGAATAGATCAAATTTTCATTTATCTTAAACTAACGTAGATAAACATATTAGTTATCAATCATGTTTGTATCCACTCATGGGTAAAACGGGAGAGAGTTGTACATTAATTATTCACTCATGTTTGTATCCAAACAGACTCAATTCTAGCAATTTAACACAGCAAAATTAGCCAGAAACCTTTGTTATAGATTTGGTTGCTTTGATTTACGGTGAATAAAGTGAGCCGATGAAATTAAATTTTATTAAATTAAATAACGTGACTTAATACGGTAAAAGAACATGAAAAAGCAATGTAATAAAATGTGACAAATTATCATGATGGAGGAATTAATTTATGTCACAAGAAAGGCGCAAAAATCACGAAGAGAATCAGCACTGCAGAATTCATGAAAAAGAAAACTCACGAAATGGGTGTGTGGCTCTCAGAAAAAGGAAAAAAGGAAAAAAGGAAAAAAAAGCACCTCACAACAGTAACATTACAGTGGTGGGCAACAAAAACGAGTGGTGGGCGGCAAAAACCATGAGCTTAATAAATGACCCAAATCCCCCATAAATACCCCATTCCCATCTCCCAATTTCTCATCACTCTCAAATCATATTCCTTCAATCCAGCTTTTCCCGGCGGCAATGGCGAAAGATGCGGAGGTTGGCGGCGGCGCGTACGGCGGCAAGGACTACCACGACCCGCCTCCGGCGCCACTGATTGACCCTGAGGAGCTTGGCAAATGGTCCTTTTATAGGGCTCTCATTGCTGAGTTTATTGCTACGCTCTTGTTCTTGTATGTTACTGTTTTGACCGTCATCGGCTACAAGAGCCAGGTGGACCCCAAAGCCGGCGGCGACGAATGCGGCGGCGTTGGCATTCTCGGCATCGCCTGGGCATTCGGCGGCATGATCTTCGTCCTCGTCTACTGCACCGCCGGCATCTCTGGTACCTTAACTGAAAATCTTACAAATTCTAATGCATTTAAATTTGTCTATTAGCCATTATTTTTCTTCTAAATTTAACTAAAATGAACGAAACATAACCAAAAATTTAATGTGTATGATAGGATTTATAAATGTTTACTTGTGAAGTTAGACAATTTTTGTTGTTCTATAAAATTATTTTTAAAATGTATTTATTTTAGAAATAGAAGACATGTTTTGATTAAAACCAAAAGCATGCATCACTCAACTTTTAAAATAAAGTAAAATAAACAGATCAGTTTATAAGCACATTCCCACCGAACATACTCAACACATTTATGTATTTACGTAGCTTATCTGCATTTCAATTAAATTTGAATTCATACAATTTAGCTTCGTTTTAATATATTTAGGTGTCTAGTCTATAAGCTAATGGATATGTCATTTCTTTATTTTATATTATACAATGCATTTGTTAAATTACATGCTAAATTTAAAAAAATTGAGAATATATTTTATATTATTACTTGTTGTAAATTTTAAAATACAATATTTAAATTTTATAAAAAATGCAACATTTAAAGTAAAAGTTACTCCCTTCGATCTAGAATAATTGACACCAATCAATTGACACACTTTGTTTTTGAAAAGTAAAATGAATGGAAAAAATGTATAGGGATAGTAAAAAGTAAATTGAGTGAATGAAATTAATATTAATTTTGCCAAAAAAAGAAAGTGTCAATATTAAAAGACCAAATAAAAAAGAAAATGATGCTAATATTAAAAAACCGGAGGAAGTAATAAGTTACCGTGGACTGTTTTATGGAATAACCGTCTTTTCTGAGAGTTTCTCTTATTACGTTATCCATTCTTACGTTTTATTAACAGACCAAGCTTAAAAACCATGATGTTTGTAATCGATTCATGGTAAACAATAAGATGATGGAGCATAATTTATTGATTGGTTGATTGCAGGTGGGTATATTAACCCAGCGGTGACTTTTGGGCTGTTCTTGGCCCGGAAAGTGTCATTGGTGCGGGCGGTGATGTACATGGTGGCCCAGTGCTTAGGGGCCATATGCGGATGTGGGCTGGTGAAGGCCTTCCAGAAGGCCCACTACACCCGCTACGGCGGCGGTGCGAACGGCCTCGGTGAAGGCTACAGTACCACCACCGGTTTGGCGGCGGAGATCATCGGCACCTTTGTTCTTGTCTACACCGTTTTCTCCGCCACTGACCCCAAGAGAAGCGCCCGTGACTCTCACGTGCCTGTGAGTACATAAATTTATATTTTCAGCTCAGATGCTACACAATAAGACACATTTTAATTGATTTGTTTGTAATGAAATTCAAAGGTTCTTGCTCCACTCCCAATTGGGTTCGCCGTCTTCATGGTTCACCTGGCCACAATTCCGGTGACCGGAACCGGTATTAACCCGGCACGAAGCCTTGGAGCTGCCGTGATCTACGGCAAAGCATGGGACGATCATGTAAGAAGCAAATCGACCACACCATCTTTATCTGTTTTCTGAAGATTAACACGTTTTATATTTTGGTATATTTTTAAAGATTATTATATTTGTTTTTATGGTAAGAAAAGTGAATTATTTTCTGATCATATTTGTTTTTGTAGTGGATCTTTTGGGCCGGACCTTTCATCGGAGCCGCAATCGCTGCATTCTACCATGTACTCATTCTGAGAGCAGGAGCAGTTAAAGCTCTTGGTTCATTCCGGAGTTCATCCTATAATAATTAAGGACTCGAGTGCAAAAGCGCCGCTTATCGCCGCCGCGTTGGACGGTTACTGGTGGCGGAGTAGGAGGTCCGTGCATCTACAAGTTGTACATAGCGAGTGGTCACTTGTGCTTTGGTTTCAGTGATTCATTGTCTCACTTTGTGCGTTTGTGGGTGTGTTATTTCCTTTCCTTTTCGTGTTTGTTGATGAGGTGAATTGAAATAATTATTCAGCTATAATTTGTCTCTAATGGTTTGCCATGCGATTTTAACACAAGCAGCTAAATAACCTTAAGTTCTACGAGAGTTAAAACAAGCATGTAAATGCTATCAAAAGTACAAATTAGCTTAATATGAATTTAAGAAATTCTCACATAATATTTTTATTATATATTAGCCAAAATTTAAGGCCAAAATTTATAAAATTTGACTTTGAAAAAAATAAATAAGTAAGTTTTAGTTGGACGGAGGGAGTATTAACATTTGTACTAGACAACAAGTTTAATTTGCATGTTTTGGCTTAGTTTACCTTTAATAATGTACTCTTACCTCTTTCATAAACTCACTTGAGGGAGTCCTTTTCAAGTTAGAGCATGTCAAAGTGAATTCCCCTTGATTAGGATTTAAATTATTGAGAGAATAAATAGAGTATAAATGGATATAGATGTAAATATTTAAACCCTAATCTAATCTCTATAATCATCTATTCTAACACCCCTTCAAGCGACGCGTTGGATGATCAAAGACGCAAAACTTACACCTGAAAAACTCAAACAAAGGACGAGACAGTCATTTTGTGAAAATGTCCGCAAGCTGAAGTGATGCAGGAACATGGTGGAGACGAAACTTGCCAAAAGAAACCAACTCACGAACAAAGTGATAGTCAATGTCAATGTGTTTCGCCCGTTCGTGCGCCATGGGATTTTGAGCTAAAAATATGACACTGTTGTTATCACAAAGCAAAAGTTGGGGACTGGAGATGAAGGGCATCCTAGCTTGACTAAGAATATCATGGGGATACTTGGCTTGACCCAAGACAAACATGATGGAGTAGACTCTACCACTAAGCCGTGCATCTCACACAAACTTTCTTGATTCCGGAAACCTACCGGAAACACGCGTGCCGCGGACTTAAAACACACCCCTTGAACTAGGGATGTGTCGGAGAAGGCAGGGAGAGAACGAAACTTGCTGTAGAAGATGAGGCCGAAACTCGCTGGAAAAAGAACAGCCGAGCGGACGCGTAGAGAGAAGAGACGCCGAGGGAGGGGAAGAATGTCGGGATAATCAAAGTTGCCGCTGCAAATGTTTAATCTGGGAGAGAAGAACGCCTGAAAAAGATATTGGATATTGCCAGAAAATGGCCGGACTGTCTTCAAAAATTTGATCGGGGAGAGAAGAAAAATTAAGAAAGAATAAAGCAGGATGCTAAATTTGCTCTGATACCATGTAAAAGTGAATTCCCCTTGATTAGGATTTAGATTATTCAAAGAATAAATAGAGTAAAAAAGGTAAATATCTAAACCCTAATATAATCTCTAGAATCTTCTATTCTAACATAGCATGAGTTCTTGGACATATAAGTGAAGATTGAGAATAAAAATCCATACCTTATCGATATGCAACAACATCGATATGTTTGCATGTTAATTGAAGCAATATAACCTCAAATAAAATTCCTTATTTCTATCCAATCACGTCCTTCTTGTTTTCAAACATGTTAGTTTATAAATCCTAATATTTCATGGTTTGAAAAACTTAAGCTCACCTGCATTTAGATTTAGACAGTTACCTCAGTAGGGTCAGGCTCAAGACGGTGCATCAGAAGGTGCTAATCTCCGTAGTGAATTCCTCAAATGTGGAGCAGGTGTTTTGGTTTTACTCGTACGATGTAAATTTACACTAATATCTAAGGTAGAAGACGGTCTCATTCCACTACCAGGGTGAACCAAGCACTGATCCAATCCAATTGGTATCATAGTCATTTCCCTCGCCCCGTCCCCTGATTGCACAACCGGTAAAGCTTGAGCGGGGTCAGTTGTTTCATTGGCTGTCTGAGAGGGAGCAGTTGGTTCGTTGCTTGTCTGAGACTCCACCGTCTCCACTTCAAGGGCTACATGATCGGATGTACCATTTTTCTGCGCATCTGATAAGTGATCCTCAACCAGTGTTAGTTGAACCGATGCAGAATTTTCCGCTTCAGTAGGGAGTTTAGTGCGTTGCGTAATTATCCTTATAAAGGCTGCTGTAATCGTGGAAACACTTTCCTCTGGTAAAAATAAAGAAAGATCAATAAGGTAGCTATAACAATAACGAAGTTTCATCAATGTGTATGATCATATCATTTTTTGATGTGGAAAATAGAAGATAACAAATATACATACCTTGATTCATTTCTCGCATATTAGTCGGAAGAGGTCCGCCAACATTTATATTTTGTAAAGCCCTAATAAGCATCCTTTTCTTGAGTGAAAGTTGATGACAACTCTCTATTTCAGATTTCATTTGTGTCATTACTGATTCAGCATCTTTACGCAACGAATCATACTTCCTACGCATCGAAGCCATCTCTTTCTCACACTCAGCTTCGAAGAATAAGTCCTTCAAAGTATTTAAGAGAATGTGTCACTACAAGATAACATATAATAATTATAAGGGAAAAGAAAAGACAGAAAAACCAACCAAGTCATTGTGAAGTTTTATAGCGCCCTTAATGGCCTTTTGCAGTACATCAACATCTTGAGGAACCTGTGATTGGCCTAATGAAACTTCGGAGTGATTTATGTTTTCCACATCACGATTTGCAGCATCGGTGGGAGAAATCACCGGTACGCCAACATTTACATTTTCAAATGATGCTGAAACATGTAACAGTGTATAAAAATAAGAACACAAACATATAAAAACAAATGTTCATAATAAAATGGTACATCTTGCTTAATAGCTTGCAAAAGACTAAGAATTGATGAGTGCATCAACACCTTCTTCAGCTATACTAAGAAACACAAATTTGGCACAAATATATCACGAGGGGAATACAAAATAAAACCTCATCAAAAGGATAAATAACAAATTCATACAACAACATGGTAGAAACTAACTGAAACAGATGAAATAGAGAGAGTGACTTGTTGTAAAAAGCTGCACAAAATAAGTACATCAATGTTTGAAAGAGAGTTGCCATACCGCACTCAAGTGTGGACTGCTTTCGACTGCTTGAGTTCTACGTTGTATGATAGGTTACATAAAGGTATTAATTTTAAATTATGAAAACATATAAATATATGTGCGTATATATTTGAATTACCCGCACATATTGTTTCTTCTACACCATTCTCTTGGTCGTAAGAGACGTGAAGGATTAGACGCATACTTCCAACTTGGATTTCTGACTTCAATCAATTCTCTCCAAAAAAAATGTGGTTTATCCAACAAATCAAGATCCACTGACAAACGGCTATTCGACTCACAACCTAAATAAATACCTTTTCCATGGTATGCCCCTTTAGTTAGTTGTATTGCTTTGATTTTGCACCAATCTGAACTCTCCTTCACAGCACTACAAGAAAGCAAATATGATAGCTCCTGAATAACATCTTTTGCAAAAGATGGATCGACGAAATACGAAGAAGACGCGTTACTAGATTCAAGCCTTTCAAACTGATGATAGGATCCCCAAGCTAAAGTACTGTGACAAGTCTTTGTTAGGTAAATTTATTTAAATTAAATATTAAATGTAAAATTATTGAGTATGATAGAGAGAATCAAGTAGGGGGTCAAAGTGGTCTCAACCACTGTGAGGGGAAAATGGGGTGATTTAGTTGCAGACTCAATTGCTGATATGTGGATGAGAGAGATTGATTATTTAATGAATTGAAACCGCAAAAGTGGACTTAGAGCGGGATTAACATTGCACATGGTCTTATACCTCATCATATTAAATACTCCCTTTGGTTCACTATACTTGACACCATAGGTTTAGGTGTTGCTTTTTATGCAAGTTGAAATGTGTGAAGAAAATTGAATGAGAAGAGTAAAAATTTTAATGAGTGGTTAAGATAAAAGGAAAGTTGACAATATTAGAAAAACTCAAGAAATTGGCAAGTGTGTTAAACATAGTGAAACAAATGGAGGATCTTTAACACGTTTATTCAGACGTTCTATTTTGGCAAAGTTAACTGATAAAAGTGTAAAAATATTAAATAAGAACCTAAATAAAAATATATAGAGAAATTCTTATGTTAGACCGACTAACAGTTAACCAATCATGATAAATATAATTTTAATAAATTTCAGGCTTAAATTACAATTATTTATACATTCCGTTACATTTAAAAAAATAAGAGTTACATGAAACTCATTGCAAGAAATAAAAACAAAATCATATCATTAATTATATAAATGGTAAAATGACCACATTTAACAGTTAATTGATCTAAATCAAGACTTTGTAAAAACACAAAGTCTTGTTTTAAGCAGCCTAAACTTTAGCCAGGGTCTGTTATGCAATTAATATAAATCTTAATTTTGGGATGAGGTTTTTCTTTGAATATACTAATAAATCTAGTGACCTATTGTGCAATTATTAAAATGTTATATATATTACAGAAAAAAATGAAATTTACAATTTTCTTTTTTCATGCCGATCGAAAAATGCTTCTTCTCCAATTCTAAACCGTCGCCAACCGCCGCTCCGTCGCTCCACCGCCCGACATTGATTCTCTATGTTTCGATCGTAATCAGCAGCGGCGAATTCTCAAGCAATCGCTGCGGATTCGATTCTCCGATCAACTCGAAGCTCCTAGGACGGCGCCTCCTGGAAGCTTCAATCAAAAGCGACGAGATCGACGGCGGAGATTCGATCATAGGCGGCGGAAACAACGTAGGGTGTTTCTCTGCAAGGTTCGGCCACAAAAGGTGAGTCAGGGCCTAAGATTAGGCAAAAAAGTGTAGTCGATGGACAACAGGTGAATATTCTTGTACTACCTTTTGTTGGTCCCAAGGGACAGAGTAGGCTAGGTTATCCGAAAGATGGTTATCAGTTTAAGAACGTAAGGTGCCCCTGCTTGTCAGGGTAAGAAGGGGTAGATAAAATGCCTCGAGCCAATGTTCGAGTACCAGGCGCTACGGCGCTGAAGTAACCTATGTCATACTCCCAGGAAAAGCTCGAAGAATTATAAACAAAAAGGTGTATGTACCCGAAACCGACAAAGGTGGGTAGGTAGAGAATAGCTAGGGGCGCGAGACAAATCTCTGTAAAGAACTCGGCAAAATAGCCCCGTAACTTCGGGAGAAGGGGTGCCTCCTCACAAGAGGGGTCGCAGTGACCTGGTCTGAGCGACTGTTTACCAAAAAAACTGGTGTCCGCAAAGTCGTAAGACCATGTATGGGGGTTGACGCATGCCCTGTGCCGGAAGGTCAAGGGAGTTGGTGACCTGATGATAGGGGAGCCGACGACTGAAGCCCCGGTGAACAGCGGCCATAACGGTCTAACAATATAATGACCGTAACTATAACGGTGTGTCCTCGGCGAATGAAACAGAGCTTCGATCTTAGTTGTTGGTGACAATTGTAGATGACGCAGGCAAATGTCGACGGTGAGATCGTCAACGTAGTTGCAGGTGAACGTCGTAGTTTCAAGCAAACGTCAACGGTGAGATCCACACGCCTATGGGAGAAGAAGTCTTGTGCATGTTTTGCACGCACGAGATATTATTGTTTTTAAAGATGATTCCAGCTCGTAGTTTCATACTTTGCCAGCGGTGGACGGTGGCGAGAACGGAGGCGAGCGGCTGAGTTGCTCATGAGCGATGAGGTATAATATTGTGTTTTACTTTTTTTTATTAATGACTTGTTGAGCTTTAATATTTACTTGACTGAATTTATTGTTAGCAAAGTTTGTTTGGTCTAGTGGTTAAGACTCTTGTTTTTAGGTTATAGGTTTGGAGTTCGAATCTTACGATGACATTTATTTTGAAGAATTTATGTTCTTGATGTATATGATGAGATTTAATATTATTTGACTGAGTGTATGTTCAATAAGAGTCTTTACTGTAGTGGTTATTGCTCTATGCTTTGAGCATAGTGAGTTGGGTAAAATCCCACCAGGTCCTTTTTTGAAGAAATTTTATTCTTGACGTACTGTAAATTTTTGCTGATTTTGTAAAAAAAAAGCTCTTATGTTGATGTTTTTCAATATTCGTGTGAAGTTTAATTGATATGAGTTGATCTTTTGTCCTTTTTTGGTTGGTATGAATTGATATTTGCAGTTTTTTTTAATTTTCTCATATTGATGTTTTTTCATTTTTTGGCTGAGTTTTTGGTAATAGGAGTTGATGTTTGTAGTATTATTTTTCTGATGTTGATGTTTTTTCATTTTTCGAATGAGGTTCAGGTATTAGGAGTTAATGTTTGTAGTTTTTTGGTGATATGGGTTGATATTTATAGTTTTTTTTTAAAAATGTCGATGTTCTATGATTATTTGAGTGAATAATTTATACTCTTGAAATACCGTATTTTTTTGGTTGATTTTTTTGTCATGTTGATGTTTTTCATTTTCTGGATGAGTTTTAGTTGATATGAGTCAATTTTTTACAGTTTTTTCTTTGTTATATGGGTTGATTATTTTTTTGCCTTTTTTTTCCTCTCATGTTGATGTTTTTCATTTTCTCAATGAGTTTTATGTAATACGAGTTGAAGTTTGTAATTTTGGGTGACATATGTTGATTTTTTGTATTGTTTTTTTCTTATATTGATGTTTTTCATTTAATGGGTGAAGTTTAGGTGATAGGAATTGATATTTTTAGTTTTTGGTTGATATTGGTTGATTTTTGTAGTTTCTATTAAAAATTGATAACTGAAAATTTGTTGATGTTTTTATGGTTTTTCATTGATGTTTTGTTAGTTGTAGTCGACGTTTTTTCAATTTTTTGTATATTTTTATTTGATTTTTTATATATTTTTTGTTGTTTTATTTATTATATATATATATATATATTTTTTGCTCCAATTTTTTAGTTGATGTTTTATTTTATTTTTTCGTTGATGTTCTTCTAATTTTTGTTGATGTTTATAATTTTCAATTCGATGATTATATTAATTTTTTACATTTTAAAAATACTTTTAAATATTTTATTCAATATTTTTTAAAGATTGCAGATGACGGAAAAATGATGAGAAAAAATTGGGCAAAAAAACCCCTTGAAAAATATTAGTGATAGGTCCTGTTAAATTATTAGAAATAGGTCCCTGTTAAATTATTAGAGATAGGTCCCTGAAACTAGAATATAACTAGAATTGTATAAAGGCCTCTGACTAAGATTTAGATTGCCTCACAGGAGACCATCTCTTGTAAAATATATATATATATATATATATATATATATGAACCACTAAAAAAATTTAGTTGACTAACAATAGAGTTCGTCTCCTACGAGACCATCTCATGTTAAGATTAGGCGGTTATTAGAAATTGTACATACATAAAATTAGAGCAAATTAAATTTAGGGGTCAAAGCATAAATATTTTATTTTTGAGGTGAACTTTTAAACAACCATTGAAGTTTAGGGACTAAAATGAAAATATGCTATAATAACTCCTTCCGCACGCTCAGCTCCTTCCCTTTACCGGCTGGAAGCCTACCCCCACTTGCGTTGTACGCTCTGCTCCTTGAATCCTCGCCGGAGACGTGGCACATGCGGTGGAGAGGGCAAAGATCAAAGATGGAGAACAGTGTCGGTTTCATCCCCAATTCGACAGCCATTTAAAGCAGCCATTCTTACCGGCCTATTTTTGTGTTGGAGATGATAGGCTCGGGTTTGCGATGGGGTTGGAAACGTCGATGTCCGATATTCTCGATTCCGAAGACGCTGAACGACGGAAGAAGAAGACGAATCTCGGAGTGTCGGCAGATCGAGGAGGTGGCATAGCAGGGTCAATGAATAATGAGAATTAAACGGTGTCGCTCGATCTTATGGCCTGAAACGATGTCTAATTTCAACCCGCTCTCCAGCACCAGGGATGACCATGGGTCGGGTTTGGGTCGGATCTAATAAGAGCTAGGCCCGACCCTAAAAAAATTTAGTTAGACCCAGATCCGATCAGGATCCGTAAGGTCTGAAAATTTTAGACTCGTACCCAGACTCACTGGTGGAACTGGGGGGGACGAGCCGGTGCGGCCGCCCCCCAAACCTCCGAAGAGCAAGACCTAATTTACTGTTCCGCCCCTCCTAGCC